>CABFWB010002526.1:0-97230 GCA_902151455.1 Timema bartmani
TACGATACTTTAAAGAAAAATACCTTCATCCATGACTTTTTAAATATATGAGAGCAGTCCAAATCAATTACGTTACAAAGGACCTAGTATAATTTTTTTCAAAATCCAACCAAAATAACATGAGCTCTGGATGAAGAAATGAAGAAAAGGTTTCCAAGAGTAACTTCTACACGCTGGAATTATAATTCTAGATTGGTTGAAACTGTTTACGAGTATAGGAATCAACTTATTTTGTTGTTGGGAAAGATTACAGATCCAGAGGAAAATTGGGATCAAGAAGCGTACATTGCTGCCCGTGGATTTGAAGAATCGATGCATGATTTCAATTTTAATTTTCTACTAAATACATTTGCTGATATATTCCCTCTTAATGATAGATTATTTTATATATTGCAAGCCAAAATTAATGACATCGGTTATTGCATAAACAAAGTAAAGGAATTTCAAGATCAATTGAAAAACAAGCGTGAAGAATTTGAGAGAATCTGGATCAAAACCAACGAAGAGTCTGACGTGAATGAGCCAGAAAAAAAAAAGCCCAAAAAATTCTGACACCTTTGATGTAAAAATATATTACAAACGCCTATACTGTGAAATTTTGGACACACTTATAATACAGCTAAGCGATAGGTTTAAGAACTTGGACTCATTATGTTTTTATAGAACACTTACATGTAAATAATTTTGAACAATACAAACACAGTTTCCCCGAAATGGCTTTCCAGAGCTTAAAAGACAGCTATGGTAGTATGTTTGATTTCCCTTATTTAAGATCACAGCTTTTAGTCACCTACATTTCACAGGATTTGCGTCACAAAAATTTCAGTGATTTGCTTATATTTATTAAATCAAATGATCTACAAAGAGCATATTGTCAAGTGGTAAAACTGTGTGAGCTTATTGTAACCATCCCGACAACAAGTGCTTCCGTTGAGAGAAGTTTCTCAGCATTAAAAAGAATAAAAAATTATGCACGCAATTCACAAGACCAAGAAAGGCTCACAGACTTGTCAGTGCTATCCATTGAAAAAGGTTTTCTACAACAATCAAGGCAGAATCCGCATTTTTACAATCTCGTGATTGAGGAATTTGCTAAGGAGAATAGAAGAATCTAGCTCAATTACAAATAAGGTAATTACCTTAATATATTTAACATAAAATTTAATCTTCACATTTAAAAAAATCTTGATAACTTACCCTATAAAAATATCCACCACACACCACTGCTGGGAAGAAGTGGGTCTGGAACGGGTTAGATTCAGCCTAGGGTGGATAAATAAGGAATTACTCGAATAAAATAGTAGTGGCTCCGGTATAAAAAGCCAATGGCTGTAGTCATCGTTGTGCTGACCACATGACACCCTCTATCCGCAAGAGTTGGCAATAATTCGCCAAACAGTTTGGTAGTCACTCGGTAGGTATAGCCTGAATGTGGGCTGACACCCTGGAGTTACTGTTATTACATTTTGAATGGATGGTAACCATCGTTATGGATAAATAAAAGAAGAGAGAATATTGAAGTGTGGGGGGGCCTAAAAATTTCCTAAGATAGCATACAGTTAAGGGGAAATATTAAATGTTAGAGAACCACTGTTCTATAGGGACACATCTTCTAATATATCCCTTGAAATAATGCCTTGACGTTCTTGGACAACGGTGGTTGAAGGTCCTCGGCCCCCAAATCTCCGTTGCAACTTGTAGAGTACAGCATACCTATTAATTTTTCTCAGAATACGCCACTGGTACCATGGTACCAAATTCCCCCTCATGGTAAGCCTGCCCAAAAGTTTTGTTTCTTTCTACACTCCTTCCCTATTTCCTGGAGTCCCGCTTAAAAATTTAATGTTTTCAGACTTTATTAATTATTTAAAGTAGTCCCTTCAGCCGCCTGCTAGATTTAAATTTTCTACCACACTGATAAATAGTGATTTCTATGAGTTTTGGTAGTTTTGAACCCCCCTTTACAACATTTTCTCTAACTCACAATTAGAAATGAGAGCTTTCAAGGTTTATTTGGTTATCTGTAGTTGTCTCTCTACCTGACTGCCGAATTTTTATTTTATACTTCACATTTAAAGTTTTTTTCAATTATGTTCACATTTCCTAGAGCTGCATTTTTAAAATTCTGATTATACGAGGTGATCCTCTGCCTACCTGCAAAATGTCAGCTTTCCAGTTTATCTCTTACTGGATATACACACATAATTCCCACACACTCGCACACGTACTTTCTGCTTTTTAATACTTTTAATGTTGAGTTTAACTAACCATTCGGGTGATACACACATATACATTAATTTTTATAATAAATGGGGATGAGGAAGGTAGAATTTTAGAGAAAATATACATGTATTTGTGTGGAGGAATTGTGGGAAACAATTTAGGAAATCGCACCGGACACTGATGTGAGTTTTGGGACTGTTCTTAAAAATAAATTATATATAACACATATAAATTATACAATAACTAGCCCCTTATTATATAATATATACCGATGGTGTCAAACTAAAAGGTAATAACAAAAAAAATATTTTTTTCGAAATTCAATTAATACCTTTTTGTAATAGCATAGGGTATATTAAATGAAATGCTAAAAGGATATAGCCGAAAACACAAAAATAAGCTAAATAATTACGTATTTATTTATTTTTTATGGGAATAACCAACAATTATTCGTCTAGGTTTTCATGCAAAACGGGAATAATC
The DNA here is from genome assembly GCA_902151455.1 of Timema bartmani. Taxonomy (NCBI): domain Eukaryota; kingdom Metazoa; phylum Arthropoda; class Insecta; order Phasmatodea; family Timematidae; genus Timema; species Timema bartmani. The sequence continues at coordinate 2,707 of CABFWB010002526.1, forward strand.
AACATAGATAATAGAATTTTAAAAAAAATTCTCCTCTCAAAACCATAATTTATTTAACTTCTATCTATTAAACAACCTGAGAAATTCCTGCACTCTACAGGGAAGTAGAGTAAGCTGAATTAAATATTATTGTTGGTTTTGTTTATATCTTGAGATATGACATCTGAGAATGTGATTTTGTTTGTTTACAAATTCTGGTTTGAAGATTCATGTTTTCTTGTTATTATTATCAGTTTTTAGTTTTAAATAGTTTTAGATTGGTTTTGAATAAAATGGAAAGTTTAAGCAGAGGTAGAGAAATTAGTCCACTTAGCTCTAAAGAAGCAGCAACAAGTGTCTGATGATACACAAAATAATGATCAATAAACTTTGCAGAACATTATTTAATCTTGAGTATGCTGTACCTGTAGGTCATTATGTTATACAGTAGCCCCATGGCTTCTTTGGTGCTGACTGACAGTTCACATCTGACAGTCAACATTTAGGTATATACCTAAATTTTGACTGTCAGAAGTGACAGCTGTTAAACACATGTTTTTTTGCAAATTGGATGGTTCGGCGTAGGGGTACATAATTTGGTCTGGTAGCTTTTTAAAGCCGTCAGCTGTCAGCACCAAAGAAGCCATGGGGCTATTGTAGATAGTGGCGAACTTCGACAACTTACTCAGGAGTTAAATGTTTCTATTAATAATGAACAATCAAAATTAGTTGAGAATGTCATTATTAATACTAAAAGTGTGAACCTAGATCAAGAAATTGTGATTAGTCTTAACAACGAAGACATTATTACAATGATTGGTGTAGAGGAACTGAATGCAATTGAAAATCCAAAACAAAATCAATACATTATTGTTAGTACTATTATTTTTAGAGACACTGGCTGTATCCGAATATTTCAAGGATCCGTGAGATGCAGTCTTGATGAATTCACACTTGCCACGCACTTCCCAAACGAAGACTGCATCAAACTATTTTAACGCCAACGACCTAGCTACACCCCTGGGTCCGCAGTGTTGCTCTCTGGCAATGATGCCATCTATTAAGCCCTAAAGAAAACCATTCCGGCATACTAAAATTGGCGTGTTTTAAATTGTTGGTCAGAAAATTTGCACCATTTTATTTGATACTATTCTTTGCAACGTTTGTTTACTGTACATCAACAATAAACAATGCCAATAAACAATTTAATAGTTTTGGCACTATCAAATAAGATGATAATGTAACAGTTGCCAGTCAAACTTCGCACCAAGGCCGAATGAGGACGTATCTACAACATGTGGCTTCCATCCTTGGTATAAGGACATGAAGAGGGATGCATCGTCATCCTTCGTGACTTTTAGGACAGATCTACACTTGATCACTTGATTTCCAATGCAACTCTCAAGGATATGTATCAAGGCGACAGCACATAAATAGACTATTCAGATACAGCCCCACAATAGATTTTAATCATGATGTAAATTTTTGTTTATCCAAGCAATATGACAGATAAGTTGAACACAGACCAAGATGTGAGCCCAGAGACAAACCCAATACATACTAATACTACTTTAGAGTCTTTAAATAACGCTATTAATCAAGATGAGACGGTCCGAGAAGGTGGAAAAAGAAAATAGCGACAAATGCCAAAAGATGAGATGAGAAAAAAAATGAAGACATCTGGAAAAGCCTACAGACGTGTCAATGGTGTTCAAGCTGAAGGAAAACAATTGCAGCCCAATCCATGCCTAGGTAAATGTTGTCAAAATGATTGTACAACTTTTACTAATGTTGTAAGACAGAGTTTGTTTTCTCACTATTGGGGATTTGAAGACAAAGACAAAGAGATTGGCTGTTATCGTATGTAACGGAAAAAGAAGTTGGAAGGAGGACAAGCAAAGAATCAATTAGAGCTGTAACAATGAAGTATGGTATGCCAAAAGAGGGGAGAGCAGTAAAAGTTTGTAAACAATTTACGATTGCTACACTAAATATTAGCATTAAGCTTATCGAATATACAGTTGCGTATAAGTTCGATATATTCAGTGTTAAACCTGATGCTAGGGGGGAAAAACCTGCCCGCATCAAGACACACGATGACTTGCTCAGCACGGTAAATCGATATATTGAAAACCTTCGGGCTGTACCGTCACATTACTGGAGAGCATCCACATCTTGCAAGTATGTACCTGCTGAGATGGGAAGTTTAGAAAACGTTTATCGCAATTATGTCAGCTTTTGTAAAGAAGCAGGTACAAATTAGGTTAGTGGTGGCGTTTTTAAAAAACATTTGGCGCAAAGATTATAACATTGGAGTACATCATCCGAAGAAAGATAAGTGTTCTTTATGCGAAAGCTTCACAAGAAAAGTGGAATTAGAAAAAAGTGAAGAGGATAGAAACAAAATATGAAGAGCACCGGACTAAAGTTGAGATGAGTCTCGAAAAGTTTCGCCATGACCTGCAGAAAACATTGACGACACCTCATGGCAATAGCACTTCATTTTATTATGCAAGGAAATACAATGTATACAACTTGTGCTTTTACGAAAGTAACAAAAAGGATGGATTTTGCTATGCATGGACTAAATCTGATGGTAAAAACAAAAGCTCAAATGAAATTGCTACCATGCTATATTTATATTTAGAAGATGTTGACAGTAGAAATAACATTCAAGAAGTAAGCCTGTATTGTGATAACTGCTCTGGTCAGAATAAAAACCATAGAATTCTGTCTACAATAGTTATTTTCTTGAAGACATCTAGGAATATTAAAACAATAACTTTAAACTTTCTCCAACAAGACCACACATACATGCCTGTAGATTTTATGCATGATTCTATAGAAAACTTAATCAAAGGGAAAAAAAGTCTGGGCACCAACCGAATGGCTAACAATTCTTACCAATTCAAGAGTGAAAAAACCATGTTCGGTTGTTGTAGTGAAACATAACCAGCCGGCGGAGGAATATTTAATGCGATCTAAGAGGAAAATCTTCAAAGTGGGGAAAAAGTTAAATTCAGTGAAATTATGATGACCAAGCTTGAAAAAGGATCTGATCTTGTAGCAAATGAAGAAGAAAATTTCCAATATTTAAAGATAGGACCATTTAATGGACGCAAAATTAGTATGAATAGAGCTTATAAAACTGTCAGATGTCAACCAGTGTCACTCTACAAAACACGTCTTCTTATATCCACTCCCAAATACAAAGATCTAACAACCCTCTGCAAGAAGAAAATAATCCCAGATATATACCATGAGGAATACATTAAATTATCAACCAGACCTACAATGCCGTGCTTAAAAAGAAGGCAGTAACTACATTTTGTTTAAATATATCATATTTGGTATCATTGAATTCATCTTGAATTCTTCTATCTATTTCCAACCTTAAAAAGCATTAAACAACCCTTTTAGTGGTAAAATTGAGGCAAAATCACTTGCAGCTTTTTAAGTTTATTTGATCTCTACAGAGGGAGAAATCAACTGTTTGTGTCGCATATAAAAGGCAGTAACCAGAAATCATCTGATTACTTACTGCTTTCTAGCAGTGTAAAATACTACTTTGTTGTTTGTCTCTAAAATAGTAACATCTGAAGCAAGTTTCTCACTAATTTTTTTTTAATGATTCACAGTATTTTCCAAGGTAAGAACAATTTTTTTTCTGTTTATTTATAAATAAACTAATATTTGATTAGTTTAATTGTTAACTATTGGTAAATTTATTCATTTGTGAGGAATTATGATGAGCAAAATATGTAGGCCTAACCTTTAAACTGAGGTTTTTGTTATCAAGTTATATAAAACAAACATAATTATGTTGTGAATTTATTTGCAGAATGTCAAGAGGAAAGAAAATGTTAGAGTTATTACATCTACAAGCTAATCAGTATAAAACAAATGATAAAAATGAGAATGATATATATATTAGTCCAGTGAAATGTTCAAACATTATTAGTGACAAAGTTAGTGAAAATGAACCAACTCAAGCCAGTATAAAAGAACTGTGGACAGAGAACATTAAGACCAACTCATTAAAACCAAATGAAGAAATTGTTGAAAATTACAATGTGTCTGACATAACAAGTAGTGATAATATATGTACTGATGAAACTATTTTATACATATACCAGGTTGAAAATGATGAGTTACAGCTTCTGTAGCAGATGGGGGAAGGAAGTCAATTGACAGTTATAGCTGATGGTGAATTAGTAATCTCTAATATACTAGCATTGGAAGATGCAGATGTTATTCCTCTAGAAAATAATATGGAATCTGTAAATAATGAATATCCAATTTCAGAAGAAAATGAACACAACATTCACCAACCACATCTCTGAATTTAAGCATCTGCTGTAGTATCATCGAGCATTATAACAACTATTACAGGGGATAATTTTCAGCAAGAATTAATAGAAAATAGGAATGATGTGGGAAAAAATCAAACATAAAAGAAAGAGAACATCTGATGAGACGTCTTAAGAAGAGCGAAAGTTCAAACATCCCATTCAAGAAGCCTGTGGAAGAAAATGTATTAAAAAATGCACACAGATCATTTCTAGCACAAGAAGAAAATCAATTTATGATCAGTTCTGGTCTATGTCTTGGATGGACCAACGGATATTTATTTTGAATACCTACTCGAGGATTCCAGTAAAAAGGAACACAAAAATGTGTGGTGCTTCACAAAGCAATTTCACATACATTTATCGCTTAAAAGGAGAAAATGTTGATGCTATCATTCTCTGTAAAATGTTTTATTTGACTACACTAGGATTCAATAAAAAGAATGATAAGGTAATATTCAACATTCTAAATAAAACTGAGCCAGGAGCAATTATGCCAAAACAAAATGGAAGAGGTAAAAAGTCCCCAGAAACTAAAGTTGATAGAAAGTTGATTGTGGACCATATTGAAACGTTACACCCAACAATTTCACATTACAGGTGTGAAAATGCTCCTTTTGTAAGATATCTGCCTAGTGATGTTACTAAGAAGATGATGCATCAAGATTTTGTTGAAAAACATCCTGCTACACAATGCTCTTATGAAACATACAGGAATGTGAAGTGTGTGAAGTGATAGGGCTACACAATAAAAGTCATGGCTAAATCCCGACTGTCAGGATTGCAATGACTGGGATGCACACATCAAACGGGCTGGAAAAGCTCTTACTTTGTACAGGAAACATGCAAATGAAAGTTCTGATCCACTTAGAGTATCTATATCAGCAGATTTACAAAAGGTGAATATGCTACCCCAAATGGAATCCTATAAGTCAGTAATATTTACAAACAGATTGGTTATTTATAACGAGACATTTGTGCCTGTTGTATCCAATAAAACAATATCACCGTTCACTTGTGTATGGCACGAGGCTACCTGTGGACGAGGAAAGGAAGATATAATTTCTATTTTTATGCAATTTTTTTTTGCAAAACATAGATGCTGTGCACTTCAAAATTTAGGTTGATAATTGTTCATCTCAAAATAAGAATTGGGCCCTCCTTGCTTTCATTGTCTTTATTGTGAATTCTTCTTCAGTGAATGCTAAGACAATTGAGATTTTCTACTTGAGCCTGGGCACACATTTATGGCTGCGGATGGTTTCCACCACCAAGTGGAGCTCTCGTTAAAGTGACAGAAAAAAACATATGATTTCAATGACTTTGTAACAGCAGTACAAAATGCAAATAACAGAAAAGTGGTGGTTAAACAAACGGAAATCAAAGACTTTTATGACTTTTCACCCACATACAAAAGAAATAACAGCCGTTTCAACCCTGAGAAAGTACTGTTAGCAAAATTAGTACAACTTTGGGCAATGAGAGGCTGCCTTAAAAATGAATATAAAACAGACTTTGATTCGGAAGAATTTAAGCTACTGAAATTTCTTCTCAATGATGTAATAAAGAAGATTATACCTGATCCTATACAGTTTGTGATACCAACTGGAATATCAAAAGAAAAACATAATGGACTTGTTTAAAGAAATTGGACTTAGAACAGGAGAGTTTTGGCGAAATCTCCCAACTAGTGTCTAGTAGTTTGTTTTTTATCTGTTCATCAAGTTAAATTTTATTTCGCATGTACTTAAGTAATTAGCAATAATTGATTTAAATGCATTAAACTTTGCAGTTCATTAATATGTTATATTATTTCAATAAAGATATAATATCTAGAATCTTTCTACAATGCTGTTAGTCTGAGATGTTTATTATTGTACACTTACCAAGATAAATGTATATTTAGATACCGGTACTAAATGTATAAATTGTATTCATACTTGTTGTTTTGAAATGGCTCCATTATCCGGTTAGGGATGCAAACAAATAAGCAGTATCATAATCATGCATCTTAACAAGGCAGTAAGAAACCACATACTGCTTTTTTTCACTGGATGATAAACAAAATAGTGACATTGCAATTTAACTAAAGGGAACTATGCTTATTTTCAGGGGCAAAAATTTAGGATTTGGTTGTTTTCTCAACAAAATCAAATTCTAGAGCTAATTTTACATAATATAAGATATATTTATTTTTAGATAATACAAACAAAGTGACGCGGGACACTTTAAAACTAAAACTCATATTTCTCAGTTCTGAGGTTTGTGTATACTGCCTTTCTTCTGAGCAGGGCAGTACGGTTCTCGATGTGTTGATGGATACTAACGAGGAAGATCAAAATAGCGAGAGCGAGCAAGGTGTTGAATAACGTTTATTATTTTGTTTGTGTAAATAGTTACTTAAATTAAGTGTTTTCAATTACGGTATTTTATTTTAAATATGTTGAGTGTTTTATTTTTTCACCCTCCTAAACAGTAATAGCCTAGGCCTCTTGCAAACTTTGAGGAATAGTTGATTGTTGAAGTTCCAGTACTGCAGTTTAAGTTAAGGTAAGTTATAACAGAATTTAATAGCAAAATTATGGTAAGCAAAAAGGGAATAACTGTATGAGCAGGGGAATAGCTATTATTATATTTACAACATGGCTTGCTAAAAGGGAATAACTGTGTGAGCTTGGGGACTAACCATTATAATACCTATGACACGGCTTGCTAAAAGGAAATAACTAACGTAACACTATTATTATTTCATTTCAAACAAATTTTTGATCAAATTCAACAATTCTTGTTATATTTTTTCTTGAATCAAGAAGTTTAAGCTTTAATAAGAACCGATCACTTTAAGAATTGAAAGAATCAGTATTAAATAAATCTATTTAAAGCTCCTACTGGACAGTTTTCAAAATGTTGTTTATTCCCTTTTAACTTGATACCATTGTTACATATTAAGTTCTATAAATCTATATTTTATTAAAAAACTGGCACAATGACTGAAAACAATTATTTATGTAAAATAACGTCTAAAAACTCGGTGGACATGTGAATCGCGGCCGTATGTACCGAGTTTAAATTAAATGGTTTTCCACTCTCCCTCCACCTATCTATTTCTTATTCCTAGCGTAGTTAAATGTGGATCCCCAAGCCATGTTGTTACAGTGCCAATACATAATACTGTAATATAAAGATAGTCGTTGAACAGCAAACCCATTTTTACACTAAGCCAGCATCCAATAAAATAAAGTCCCCTCTTTTTCTTATTTTACTATGTGATTATATGTGCAGTAAAGCAGATCAGAGGAAATGTACCCAAATTTGCGCAAATGTGAAAACAACTCTACTTTCTACCTCCTTCCTTCCTTTCTCATGTGTGTAAATATGTGAATAGCCCAGACAGATGTTAGAAAGCAAAATACCCTATTATTTTAAATATATATTATGTTTGCACCACGTTATACTACCTGGCCCGTCTTTTCACATTTTAATGGTGTGGGGAGGAGAATTTTAGATTAAATGCATCCTCATTTATGTGGAGGAAGAGTAGGAAGCCATTTAGGAATACACACCCTCATTATGTACGGCTAGGATTCGAATGCCAATTGACAAACTCTCCAGCAAAGGAAATTAGATGAACTTGATGAGAATAAAATTCAGCGAGCTTCCTTATCTTTTCAGGACCTGTGACCTTTGTGAAACATATACTTACTCTCTTATTTGGTGGTAGTGTCCGAGTGGTGGAAATAGATGTGAGGGGTCTTTGTTTGTGGTTTAAAATGAGATAAAATGAATGCTTTGATTGCCTGTAGTCGGGCATGTCATAAAGTTTTGTATAGTCAAAGTATGGTCATCAAGCATTGTTTGCTAGGCAGCCGGCTTGACTTACCTAACCAGTATTTAGTGGTATATGAGTTTATTGGAATATAACTTGTCCATGTAAAGTGTTGATTGTTTCTTCAGAGAATAAAATGAATCATAACAAAGACATTTGCATAGTTAAAATGTTATTTAAATACACTGAAAAAAATATGTAAAATATAATTGTATTTAGCTATCTCTTAGAATTTAACTCCTAATACATACAATTGGATATAAACCAGAAAAGCTTGTCTTGAATTTGAGTTATAAAACATGTACAATGTACACAGTGTATATGTGTGTATATATATAATTATTTGAGAGCCATCCATTTGCTTAGAGATGGACAAATGTGAATGATAAATTCAATACCCTAAATAACACACTTTAAAAAAAGAAAGAAAGAAAAGCTTTTATACAGTATATTGAGTGGAATAGTATTGAAATAAATGATAAAACAGAAAGTAGATCTTAACAAAAAGTGTAAATACACTGTTGTGATCAATCAATGACATAGTAAAAAGAATAGTATTACAAATTACATTGTTGACTGATCATACAGAAGAGGTCACTGTGTCACATTAATAATTGAGATCAATGACATACCAAAAATTACACTCTTCACCAGTGATATCTATTTTTGGTGGGGCCAGGTCAAAGCTTAGGTACCAGTATTTATTTTTTTCTCACCACATATTAACATTTAAATTAAATTGATTTAAGTTTTCTTATTTGAAAAAAAAATCCATAGAATTACAAAATCCCTAAACAAACAGACAGAATAAAATAATATAGGTATTGAATTAAACTTACCAAGGGATGACACTATTTCATTATTTGTACAAAGTTGGTCACATCTGTTCTTCTGACTGGCAAACATACTCTGCTGTTGAAGTTTGGAAACTCAGCAATTTTTTCCCTATGTATAGAACAAACAGCCTGTCTTGTCCCATGGTGTTCATAAGGAACATTTTGATTCTTTTGAACGTACTGAAACTACGCTCACACCGCAGAATCTATCTGTGATGCAATATTTACTGTTCCAAATGTTTTAAAACTACATACATTTTCCAAATGAATTGCACCATCTTCATGTTTTTTAAATTCTTTCACTTAAATGTTTACGACCTTAAGACCTTCCGTTGTCCACAATCCCACACCACCAAATAATAAAACATAAAAACAAAATAAGCTTTGTCCACCACCATTTTTTACCAAACCAAGCTTTAGATTTTTTTAAATAAAGAATCTAGTTTATTCAGTTTAATTTATCACGTTCACTCGTCACCTTACTTATTGGGTCTTTAACACATACTAAAATAAATACCATATTTATCAAATTGCAGGCTCGCTCAGACTGGCCCAATTAGCTACTGTCGTGCTCACAGTCAAATGACCTTGAGAGACATCTCCTACTGGATAATGGGTCTGTCTCATGTCAGCTTCTATATTTAGTTATTGGAGTCTCGAGTGCTGTTACAGTCACGGGATGACTGGAGCGAGGAATGAATCCTCTTGGGACTGGAATACTGTATAATCGAATAATTCATTGTGTATAGAAAATGGCACTCCACTTCATATTAATGTTTTATTACAAAATATTTTATAAAAAAAATTTTTTTTTATGATCAAAAAGTGTTGGTGGGTCCGGGGCCACGTAGGTACTGAGATCAACAATATAACAGGAAGTACAATCTTTTTTTAAAAAAAATCTTAAATACACTTGTGGAATCAATGGCATAGTAAAGTGTGTTCCTAACAACTGTTCACTATGATAATTAATCATTTATTCAAGTCTACAAGTAATTTGAGCATAAGCTAAGAAACAAGCCATTATCATTATAAAAACATGTGATTTTGTTTTAAGTTTGATGTTTTAGTACATGATTAAGTAGGGCCTAAACTAAACCCAAATCAAAATCAATTAAAACTTAAATGCTGACAAAATTAACTCACTAGCCCTTTGTCGCGCCTGTCTTAAATATTGCACTGGTGTTCCACCAATCATGTAGGTCCTTTGCGTAGTGATAAGGGACTGTTTGTTTATTTCAGGTCTCAGGTTAGGATGAATCAGTAATAGCAACAAATAATTTACAAATCACAAATTAAATGTGTGCAGTAAATATCGTGTTAATTTTTTTTCTAAAAATTAAAATCAAAAATTGATTTTAATGGACTTAAAGCATTCAAGTATGGCTGGTCAAATGACTGATGACATACATCTTTTTAGAAAATTCTCTCCCGCAATGGGAACAAGAAAATACGGGTTTTTCATTTGATGTTGGTTTGCAGGCGAATGTTCTAAGATGTAATCGAAAATTACTGTTTTGTAGGAACTTGTAATTGCAGTAGTTACACTTGGATGTATAACCTCCAGTATGTAGTAGTTGATGACGTTTTAAATGGGTTTTGGAACGAAACTCGTCCCCACAAATGTTGCAGTTTACTGGACGGTAACCTGTATGAGTCATGAAATGTGACTGAAGGTGTGAGTCTGTCATGAAAGTTTTCAAACATATCATGCATTCAAATTTTCTTTCCTTTATGTGTTTTACATAGTGAGAGTTGAAAAAAATTGTTTTTTTACCACACACTTCACATAACTTGGCTTCTGATTTTCTTTTATGGTCCCTGGTATGATTACGAAATGAAGCATAGGAATGATATACTTTATTGCAAACCTCACACGAGAAGTGAGGACAATTACCTGTGTTGTTTTCAGAATATTTCTTTGGCAAATATTTTGTGTCCACAAAAATTATTTTGTTACATGTCTTGCAGAATGAAAAGTACTTTTCCAAATGAGAGCTCTTATGTCGTTGGTAATATTCATTTGAAAAAAAGGTAGCCCCACAGTGTTCACATAAATAAGCCTCTTGTTTACATGTATCTGAAATTATATGTCTTTTGGCTTTATATGGATCAGAAAAATATTTTTGACAGCCCAAACACTTAAACACTAATGTTAAATGTTGTTTTATTTGTGATGAATGAGGATTATTTTCTAGGTTATCTGCTTTAGTAGGCAAAAGTAGTTGACTAGAATGATTTCCTTTATCTGTATTAGTTGCAAGGGATATTTCCATTTTTCCTGTGCCTATCATATTTTTGATAAGCTTCATTAAAGCAGTACTTTTAATATATTTTTGAGACGATAGTATTTTTTGTACATCGTAATTTTTCTGCAACAAATTATTATCTTCTATACACATATTGTTTTCAGCTGAATTTGCAGTATGTTCTTCCTTAATGCTGATAGAAGATTCTATTCCACTCAAACAGTTATCAAGTGATATTTGTTTGGAATCATCTTCAAAAGAAACATTTGTGGATATCAACATTCCTGCAAAATTAATTAAAATATAATCACATTATTTATAAATACACTTTAGGGCAGAAAATAATAAATGAAATATTTCCAGTAACAAAAATCTACAGTCAGGAATCAAGCAAACCAAAGAAAGATGGAGGACCAACAGCTTAATGATCTTCAACCACAGAAAATATTGTTTAAAAATGGTTTAATCCCAACCCAGCTAAGAGTTGAGGAAATTTCTGAAACTATTCAATAACTCTACTTGTAAACTACACCCAAAGATGAGTTAATGATTATATACCATCATAGTTAATAATAGATATATCAGAATAAAAAGTAAGTGAAGAAGTTTTTGAAATTTCCTGAGTTTTATAGGTTTCTTAATATTTTGTATGTAAAGACACAAATAAAAAAGTTCTTTATCTTATTGTTTTTTCTTTTCTTTTCTTTCTTGGCTGTGAATTTTTAAAGACAATTATGTAAGTGCTCTTCACAGATCACATGAATTGGAGGAGGAAAGATTCTACTAGCCTATGTAGGCTCTTATACTTTGTTTTTTCAAAAATTATTTTTATAGTAAGAACTAAAAATTCCATGGAATAAAAAAAAATTCTTGATATGACTTTTCCTTGTCATACCAAATTGCCTGAATATTTCGGGTGTTTACAAACCCTGAAAAAGACAAATGAATAAAAACTTACTTTCTTGTTGGTTCATGTAAGTTTTTATCTTGCTCAAGTTAGGAAGGGTATTTATCCAAGCTTTGTTCTTATTAGCCTTATACAATATCTCTCTCTTATCATATACTTTTAATTTATTTCTAGCACGCTTGATTTGGTCCAAGTAAAGGGTTGTGTTCAACAAAGAGTCGCCCAAGCAACTGCAACACACACACATAAAATAAACATGGTTTTAGTTAATAGGCCCACTTTGGTGTAAGTGGCAAGGAAAGACTCAAACTATCTAATCTAAAGGAAGAGAATGATGACGAATTTTAAGTAAATACACCATCTCCTTGGAAAGAAAAAAATAATCCATACAAGGGGCGAGGTCAGGGGATTCAAACCCAGACATTGAGAAGTTAAGAGTCAAGCATGGTAGGGCAATAAATATATTTGTAATTACATATAATTCAAAGAAACAGTTCAACGACATGCATTTTTGGTGGGCTCATATAATACAAAAGAGAAATAAATAGTTTGGTAGGTGTGAACTATATAATTTTTCAAGTTCTATTGTAAATTTTTAATATAATTATATGTAACCACACGGCCTAAATTGGAAGGCGAGTTTGTGTAATATTGTATGTTATGAGTTGCGAATGACAAAACGAGTGTTGCGGGTTAGTTTTGATTATTCTATAAACAAATAAACTAGAAGAGCTGACCACAAAAGTGTTGTCAGCATTCCTTAGTTAGAAACCAAGCCGGGGGGGCCCAGATAAAAGATAGGGGAACCAGCCATCATGGCTGACTAATCAACACCGAGGTCTAGGGGCCACTCTGCCTGATTCGGGACTAAGCAGACTAGGACGCTGGTTCATCAGTACTTATCTTGAGGACTGCTGCTCGAGCCCAGGGTACTAGGGTTGGGAACCGTGTAGAGATCACCTAGTAGTCAGACAGGCCATGGGAAATTCCTAGCAACACCTTGTTTTGTCACACGCTTCCGAGTATTCTCTAAGTTCTTTCATTCTAATATCACTACCAACATCACATTTGTAATAGACATAGTAGTACTAATAAAGTTATTGAGTCTAGTGATTCAGATACCCCAGGTAACACTTATTCTGTGTACAGTGAAATGGAAGAAGAATTTGTTGAAGATTTCTTAAGAGAAAATAAAAAAGAAAAAAGATAAGAAAAATAAGTTAGAGCAAAACAAGAAGGAATACAAGGCATATAAAAGTTTGATTAACGAGAAGGGAATGGAAATGAATTCAGGAAAGCGTTAAGTTGGTTCTGTCGTGTTAGTGACTTACGAAAGAGAGTTCTTCCCAGGGATTGTAGAAGAATTAAAAGAAGAAGACTATTACATAAATCCAATGGCAATGAGTGGACCTTCTCATTGGAAATGGCCATGTGAACCCGATAAATGTTGGAATAAAGTGTGTGATATAAAACAAATTATTGAAACACTAATGCCAATAAATGCCAGAGGTACCTCCGCAGTCCCGAAGATACAAAAATGGTGTCTCAAGAATAAGAACATGAAGTAATGTTTATCCAAGCTATGAAAATAGTATATATAATTTAATAGATATAAGGATTTTGTTTTTTGTGGAAAAAGTTTTGTGTGTTTGTACTGTACGTATAAAGTTATTATGGTAGGTCCATTAGTGTATGGGAATAGTATTAAAAAACATAGGCTGAGTTCAAGTGACCCCAAACCACGGGTGACTTGACCCACCTACTTTTTTATATTTTAAAAAAAAAGATAGTTCACAGATGTGTAGTATAAGTTAAGATTCAAAATACTGTGGGGAAATAATAATAGGTATAAAATTGTTGGCAAAAACATAAACTGAATGTCAAAAACGGGTTCAAGTCCACGGTATATATTAAAAAAAAAAGCTTATATTTTTATCCAGCCCCTTTCCTATATATCTCCTTATTATATTTAAAAAAAAGAGACTCCAACTTAATAGCTTACGATTGAACATTGTGATCTTCTGGTAAATTATGGTCAACTTCCATAACTTTTTCAGTCTTGTATCTTTCCTCATGGTACAAGAAACATTCTTCTGGATATGAAAATATGCCAAACTCTATCTAAATGTGAGACAAAATACAAGATAATAATTAGACTACTCAATTCATGTTATGTTCACTCAGTTTATATAAAATATGTATCTCTAGATAAACGTGCATATTTAATTATTACAAGAGACAAGGCTGCTTTGCAGGACAGCTCAAATTATCCCTGCACCTACCAATGATATTCCACTTGTGTCTGACATAGTTTACGTTTTTAAATGGCTCTTAATTTAACCAAACCACCTAAATAAACATAAAACTCATTAAGTGGATGGATTAATCTAATGCGAAATAAAAGTGGCAGTTGGGAGATGTATACAATATTAGCAATGAGATTTTACGATATTGTGAGATTTGTGTGTCCACTAAGTTTTGATCTAAGGCCGAGGATCTTAGCACTTCGTAAGCACTTTCCTAAGACTTGTTACGGGGACTACGAAGAATCAATCACAGGTAGACGAATAAGCATGGATGTTCAAATCAAAATAAGTTCACCAATGATAGTAATAGAATGGGTGTCATTTTATAAATGAATCAGTTTCATTCATCTATCTTTAATAGTTATTCATAGAAAAATATAATATACTATGGCTCTTGTTATTTAAAGTAAAAACATTAAACAAAAAATAAAATCATGAAAATGTTGATTGTGTTTATAAATTTTGTTGAAATTGTTTTATTTCAACAAACTTGATTGGACAAAGTATTATAATTTCCCATTGGATGACATGATATCGTATGATTAAGAATATGTAGATGAGGCTTTACGATGAGCAAATTGAACCAAAGGTGCACAAAATATATACTGTATGTCAGTGTTGCGTCGTGAAGTGTTGCAAGGGTAAGCAGCATTAGTTTAAACTGTACCTGTGAATTGTTTACCCGCATCAGTAAAACATTCATTGGTCAAGTATTGACGGGAATACATTCCCGTGTGAGGCATGCAGATCAGAGGAAAGCATATTTATGAATGGTCAAATAGGTCCCAAGTGTGCGAGAACATATCACAGGTACAGTTTTAACAAGATCTGCTTCCCTTGCAACACTCCACGACATGCCACTGCTGTATATATAGATGTATATACATTAGTATGAACTAAAATAAAGTATAGAAAAAGAATGTATAAATTTGACTAAATATTTATAAAATAAAAGTAAAATTCAAACGCTTTTGGTTAAACTTGGTATACATATATTGTTTGATTAAAAGTAAAGTTCAAGCCAAAGTTATTAATGACATTTTATTGTGTAATGGTTGCGTCTATAATAGTAGTCTGGGCTATTCACAAATTACACTATGGATGTAGGGATGATAAAGCTACAAATGAGAGAAATTAATCCACATTTGCCTTGAGGGAAAACGAGAAACCATTTGGGGAAAATAATTGGTACACTTGGATGGATTTTGATCTGCAACATTCCATACATAGGCAAACCAAACCAGAAGATAAAATGTATGCCCTTTTAAGCTTGCCCCCGCCCCCACTGCCTTGTGGAATGGTCAATGGTGGCTTGCTACTGATAATTTCATAGCCAGAGATAAAAATGTTAAATATGACATAGATTAGAAAGAACTTGAGCCAGCTTAGAACAAGAATAAACAAACACACTCGTGTATTCAAGAACATGAGAACAGAGATTATGTATTTTTACATATTGGTCATTTACCAATTTAACTCATTTTTATGGTAACCTAGTGGTCTAGGGGTAAGGTGTCGGACTTCTGTGCTGGGGGTCCGGGGTTCAATCCTCGGTCCCGGCACAGACATAATCCTACCGCATCCTCCTTTACAAACGCTAGCCATTATGAGAAGAAATTCTTGTTTTTTAAAAAAAATAAAAAGTGAGATATTAAAATAATGTGATAAAGCAAATATTTTAATATACTTTTTATATTAGTGCACATAATTTTTAATAGAATTGTTCAAGATATTATTATTATTGGAGTTTAGAGGCGTGTCGATACAGAATGGTCATTAGCACCTTGTACAAGATATGGATATTTTTTTTTATATTAGTATTAATTTCTTTTTTTAGTGCAGCTTATACATCATATTTATATTCATCAATTTTAAGTGAAAAATTACACCTAGACATGAAAATCGAACCCAGGACTGTTGGCTTAGTATGCCAATTCTCTGACCACTGAGCTATTCAGAAATCATCCCATGCCCAAAGTAATTCTTTGCTCATATTTCAAGGCAGAGTCTGTGATGGACGTGCAGAAATTGTCAGCTACATAATTATATGTGATCAATTAAAATCATGAGCTATCAGATATTTCAACCACCTTCAATTTGGTCGGGTTTTATATTAACCAATAGTGCAATGTCAACTGTATGAAAGTGCATTCAAGATGGATTAAATAGCCAAGCAATAATATGTTTTAGTTATGATTATAGCTGCATCGAAATATCATATTCATTAAATCAAAAAATGACACCTGCCAAGAGAATCGAGTTAGATGCGGTTATAACTGTATTAACAAATACAATTATTGCCTGGCTGTTTAATTCATCTGGATATGCACGTTCATACAATTTTCATTGTACTATTGGCAGCATAAAGCCCTCCTGAGTAGAAGGTGGCTGTGTTATCTGATGTCTCATGATCTTAATTTAACATATATAAGTAGCGGACGATTTCCGCACGTCCATCATAAACTCTGCCTTAAAATATGAGTGAAGAATGAGCACGAGATGACTCCTTGATAGTTCAGTGGTTAGAGCATTGGCATGTTGAGCCAAAGATCCCTGTTCAATTCCAGTGTCCAGTTGCCATTTTTAAATTTAATGAATATGATATTTAGATGCAGCTATAACCGTAACTAACAAATATAATTGCTTGGCTATTTAATGCATTATTATAGTTATATTCTTATATTCAACATGGAAGAACGTATTCAGAATCATTAAACTATTCTCTAGGTTTTATTCGAGAATGTAAATATTTTTACATTGATTTCCATTGGATCTATTGATTTTAAAGTGTGATTTCATTTCTTTAGTTATAGATTACATAAATAGTTAATAGAACATTGTTTTGTCATGTCATTGGTGTATATTAAAATATCTTAGGTATTTTATTGGAAATATCATTATATGGATTAAGCTTAATTTTTTTATTTATTATTAGATTAATTTTAATTTAGATTTGGTAGTATATTTTTAATTTTACAATCGCTAATATATAAAGATGTGGGCTTTACGATCACCAAAATGTGTGAAAACGGCCCTTGTGAGACTACAGCGTGATTGGGTCAGTCAGGGTGGGTTAAATGAATAGCCGAAAATTAACACTATTGGGTTTATTAAAATAAAATGAACTAAATATGGTCGTCATAGTGATGAGGGTTGGGTCCACCTGTCATCCGGTCACCTGTGAGCTTAAGTCATATTTCAGCCAAAGGTCCTCAACTTCTCTAAAAAGGTGACACATAAAAACACACACATCGCAAGAGCCTAAGACACTTTATGACACTTATTCATCCACTCTTGGGGAACTGCCAACAATCAACTGTGTCAACCACTGTCTTGACCATTATAACACTCATGGTGCTCATGACACTCCATCACTAAACGGGCTCATCTTAATTGACACACACTGACAATTGTCTAAAGCTAACTCTCTACAACAACTACCTAGAGCTAACTGTCCAGAGCTCTGCTCTAGGATACACAAACTAGTTTCTGCTAACTATAGAAGATTTCTCCGATGACGACATAAAGCACCAATCAACTGGCCTCTATCCACATCATAAAATCACGTGATAGCGTAGAGAGCGATTCCCACAGATCCATTGCTGTCTCAACTAGACTAACAGTAATCGGCCTGCACGCTGCAACTCCTGGCTTTACATTTACAAGCTACTGCTGACAGATGTACTTACAATGGACAACAATTTCGGTGAGAGTAAAATCACTAAGTTGAGAGCTTCAAATAACTATTAATTGGTAATTTGCTAATAAAAGTTATTAGAGCTTATTTAATTAAAATTTTATTAGGGTGAGATGGTTTAGGTTTGGTTAAACATGCTGTAGATATGGTGAAAGGTAAATGTAATTAACACTTTATTTTTGGGGGGTATTTAATATGCACTTTCTTAACAGACTGATGATATCAGGACACGACTTACAAAATAACTTAATTATTAAATAGATAGAAGACCCAATCCCCCCAGGCCATCAATTCACCACTGTGAAAGGGCAAGCCTTAAGTTCAACAAAGATAATCTCCTTGGATTAAATCACTAATAGCCATAATGTCCAAACGTACTTATACACATTCTAAAAATATTAAATATTATAATGGCAGGAGAAATATTTTTGTATGCACCTTGCCTTACTATCGATCTGGGTTATTTGCATATTTACACTGGTTGATTAGGAATGATAAAGGTAGAATTAATAGTAAAATAGCCATATTAGAGTGGAGCAAAAATGGAAAACTAATTTTAAAAAAACATTTAACCGAGATTTGAACTCCAACCTCCCCATCACTGGTTAATCATACAAGATGAGACTGACATCCTATGTCCACATGCGGTGCGAGTATTAATTAGTTGAAAATTCTTTTAATTTTAGATTGTAAAAAGTTAACAGCTAGTTCAAGTGACAGCGATTAAACCTTTTTCGTTTAAAAATAACCAATTGATGTATTACATCTTTCTAGCCATTTGGGCTTTCTGAATACACCTAGGCCAGGGGCACACATGCAATTAACAGTTGTACAATAGTTTGGTTGTGTCTGATATCCAACTATAAATCTGACCAACCAAACAGTTTGTGTTTTGACACAAACTAACCGATTGCACAATCTTGCAATCAATTTGTGTTGTACACGTTTAAACAGATGTGAGTCCACTTGCAACCTTAGAGTTGGATTAGTGAAGTATTATTATTTTCATTATCTTAACGTAACTGAGTCTTTCTGGTGGAGAGATGGCCTCCACTTAGTATCTTGGTAAGTGATGTAAGGCTGTATTAGGTCCAGAAGTTCATTAAGGGTGTCAACACTCATACGATAATAACTAAAAAATTTCTCTGGATGGGCTTGTAAATATGTATACAATTTATGAAATTGGCCTTTCACCAAATGGTGGGTCATGATCGAATGTACCCAATATCGCCCCTTTATTCTAATTGTCTTCCTTCTCAGCTCAAGACCACACATTACACCTAACCCAGTGAAATCCATGTTTTAACTGAGCATATTTAGTTGCATTGTTTGAAGTTAGTTGCAAATGTGTGCGCAGTTTACACATTGGCGGATTAAACTGTTGTGCAACTATAACACAAGTGATAATTGCATGTGTGCTCTTCTCTTGGCCCTATTTACATTGATGTAGATGGGATTCCCCTAAAGCCAACCCTTTCAGTAAAAAACTACTCAAGGTAGTAGAAACACCATCACATGAATCTACAGATTTTAATAGCCTAATTATTTAAAGTGTGGTCAGTAATGTTTTATCATAAAATATGTTAAATTGATAATTAAAATATATTTAGGGTAAATTATTAGATACCCACAAAAAATTAAAAAGCTTAATTTAAACTGTTGGCATAAAATGTGTTAGGTAACTTATATTGCGCATTGACCCTCAAGACACTTAAATGCATTTCCGATGAAGATGATTTTTACCTTACATGAGGGTGAACGACTTTATACACTGGCTAACTGCTTCACCACTAACAGTCAAATGGGCAAAGTTCAGGAATGAATGACACACTAGAACCTTACACCTAAAACACTACCGTATCTCTCCTTTGCTAGCAGTTTACAGAATGGAGACAATACTTTTTCCCAAAAACCTTAAACTTGACAGTTATGTGGCGTTGAAACAGGCTCTGTGGAATGGAAGAGGATGCAAGAAAAGTCAGTGTTTTTGTAGTTTTTATGGCAAAATATTTTTTTGGACAAAATAAATAAAATATTGCTTCAATACAAACATAGAATTTAATTTTCTTCACATAGTGATCTCAATCAATAAACTTTGGTATCAAAATATTTTAATAATAATGTGTTTTACTTCTTAAAATTATATTTGTGGTTTGTATATTAAATTACCAATTTGACAGCTGTAAGACAAAATAACGTAGTAAGTGGCCTTTTGTCAATGTTGGCTATTTTACCAATTTTGTTTAATATATTTTAAAAGTTTCAATCCAACTTACGTATCGTATATTAAAGAGTGCGGTTTGAAAGGGAATCCAGTTAGTCAATGTGAAAGAAGTGTCTTACGTTGGTTTGGGCATGAAGAGGATGAGTGTGGCTAAAGTGACGAAGCAGATATATGAAGGTAGAGTGTGTGGATCAAAAGGACAAGGTATGACATGTAAGATGTGGTTAAATGTTGTATATGAATGTGTGAAAAAGTGAAACATTAAGAGTTTTAAGAATAAAAGAGCATGTCTGACTTTGTGTATGGATGTTGTCGAAGCAAAGGGAGTATGCAAAGATAAGGAAGTGTGGACAAATTTAGTGAGGATGGATTAAGGACTTGTTTTTTGAGTTATATGCACAGTTTTCTGCCTACTCTCTAAGGGATTGGTGTGATTAGGTATGTATTAAACACATTTTTTAGCAATTTCTATTGTTTTAAAAATAAGTGAAACAAAAACATCACCACATTACTTTTATCTTTGAAATTTAAAAAATGTTTAGTTATTTTAGTATTATTATTATTATT
Source organism: Timema bartmani (assembly GCA_902151455.1). Taxonomy (NCBI): domain Eukaryota; kingdom Metazoa; phylum Arthropoda; class Insecta; order Phasmatodea; family Timematidae; genus Timema; species Timema bartmani. The sequence continues at coordinate 23,647 of CABFWB010002526.1, forward strand.
ATTATTAGCACCGCGTCTTACTATCCGTTCGGGTTATACGCATATTTTAGTATTGTTTGTGTATCAAAGTGTAAACTATTTTAATAACTGATTGCTTTTGGACTTGTTTGAATCTCAGAAGAGGATGAAGAGAGACCAATACTGTTAAGCAATAGATGTAAAGACAGGTACTTGTCCTACAATTTAAATCTTCAGGCTAGTAGTAAATTGTTTTTTGTTTTTTTTTGTTTTTTTTCTTTAGCATTGCATACACATTCGGGTTTTAATGCCAATATAATATTATGTAAGAGTTTTAAAAAAACAAAAAAAATAGACTTTCATCTCACTTATTTTCATATTCCTTGGTATTAGAGCTACCCACACCAGTGATCACAGCATCAGATTATCAGGCTCACAATCTGTGTAAAAGCACAAACTAGGGTTACCCTAAGTACATACACCAATTCCAAGTTTCTCCTTTCAATGTTTTATGCTTATTTAGTTATCCGAATAGGTGGTCACAATGTCTAGTGTGTCAGGATTTCAGTGGATGTAACTTATATTTTTTTAAATGTGCCAAAAGTGCCCAGCTGCATATCCTGAGATTTCACTGCATACAAATTAAAAGTATAAGCTCGCTAAGCTTCTTGGTTTTGAAGTTATATTTACCAGTAGTGATGTGGTATATAAGGTGTTTGGATCCCAATAGTATGTAAAAATAACAAAATATGCCATATATGATCACACCTTTTGATTTCCTTGTACACAAGCTTATGCCAAGTTTTAAGATTCCTATTTTTCTTGGTTTTAGATATATCTGTGCCATAGGTCATGCCATCTAATGTATAAGGATCTGAATGTGAAAAGGTTTTAAAAAAAAACTATCTCTGTGCACATTTTAAAGTTTCCTCAAGTTCATTATATGCTAAGTTTTCACTTTTTATGTTTATGGTTTCGGAGATACCCACACAGATATCCATGAGGTGCAATGCGTCAAACTTATAATCTATGTAAAAGAAAAATACGCCAGAGGTTCACACCCTAAAGTATCCTTAAGTACATAAACCCATTCCAATTTTAAGTTACCTGAGCTTATGGTCGAGCAGTATAAGGTGTCATACCCATTAAGAAAAATTTTTAAAAATTGTTTTAAGTGCACACCATGAGGTTTCATTAAATTAATATATATGAAAACTTTCATATTTCTATGGTTCTTAGTTTTGGAATTTCTCAATTATGCGATCACATATACTAGGACATCAATCTTGAAATTAATATAAAATTAAACAAAATAATGCTTGCTCATTAAGGAAAAAATAAACTTGAGGTTCATATAATGAAGTTTTCCTTAATACATATGAAACATTTCAGCTTCCTAAGTTCATTGGTTTTGAAGTTACTTACACCAGTGGTCACATGGTCTAAGGCATCAAGATTATAATATGCAAATTGTAAATAAATTAGGTGTGAGAGTAATTGAAAATTCAAGCTCGAGTTGAGTTTTATTAGCTGCTCGAACTCAACTTGAAGATTTTTACAAAACTTGAAAAATTTGACTACCCTGAATTTTCTATCATTTTCCTTGAAATTTCCTTGTTTGACTAATTTTATTCAATTTTAAGAAATAATTTATTTTGTCTAATTTAAAAAAATGGTACAGGTATATATAACTTATTAAAAATTCAAATTTGTGTGGTTATAATATTTTTCACAAAAAAAATTAATTCTAAAAAAAATGTGTACTTATTTATGGTTTATGCATGGGTCTATTACTGAAATTAAACTTCAAATATTTGTTGTACAAATATTGCTCAATACTAATCAAATTCAGAAAAAGCACAATGTTTTCATTCAAACTCACACACCCCTAAAATAAATATTTTCAAGATGTACACCCTAAGGGTTCCTTAAGTTGTTAATCCTATCTCAAATGTCAGTTTTCTATTTTTCTTAGTTTATGAGTTAGGTCCTAACTAAACCAGTGGTCTAGTGGTCTAAGACATGAGGATCATATATGTAAAAATAAATTGTAATGCACCACAAAGACTTTCTTGTTGCTTTATATAAATTATACTTATAACTCATAAGATGAGTGAAACAAAATAATACTCCCAATTTCACAAAACTCTAGTTAAAAAAAAATTTCCTATAACTCAGAAAATATTAATTTTATAAAATATTCTTTCAAAGAATGTTGTACATACTTAAAAGTTCTACAACTTTGCAATAGTAAGTTATTTTATATCTCAAATAGTGGTGAAGACATAATCAAATTGAAAATTTCCACTTATTTAAGATATTTTCATGGGAAAATTACATGCAACATTTTGTTTGAAATACGAAAAAGTGTCCAGATATTAATTTTAATCAAAATCATTATAGCTAATTTCAAGAAAATATTTATTTTTATTTTTGCCCTTAAGTAAACTACCCTTTATTTTAGAGTTGGATAGCTAATAATTCTAAAAACCTCTTTAAAGAAGCCGAGATGCATACAGCATTGCGAAAACCACTTTTTCAGGTTCAGGGGGTCATGAAATGTTGACATCCATCTATATCTCACACTCAATATATTTCAAGATCACAATACCCCCTCTATCTAAAGGGTTGTGAGAAAGTAAAAACAACTTAAGGTCAATACCCTCAGGTTATCTATAATTTGCAAAGTTTTTGCCTTTTAGAATTCTTGGTTATGGAGTTACTCGAACATGTGGTAATGAGGTCTAGTTTGTTCACCTCTAAATCAGCTGCCTTTTTCTGTGTGAATACATTATTATAAATAAAAGATAATCAGAATATAAAACAACTAACCATAACAAACTCTAATTATTCTTTGAATTTAGGAACTAATTTTTTTCTGTAATTTATCTTTGTATTCGAAGTTTATATTTTTTATTGGTGATAAAATTAGATGAAAAATAAATTGATACTACATTTAAAAGAACTTTATATTCATAGTTATTAACTGTTGTTCACTTGGTTTAATATGCTTATCTGAAAATAGATGTACAAATTTAAAAAAAATATACACAAGGTGGACCCCTGGAGGGTTTCAAAAAAATAGTGCCAAGTTTCATCTTTCTAATTTTCTTGATTTTGATCTTGCGTTTAGACACAAACACACACACATTATATTTTGTTTATCTGATAATAGGATCGAATGGATGGTAAGGGACTAACTATTTATATGATTTTCAAGTAATGTTACAAATTAAAAGTTAATAAAACTTTATTACATAAATATATTAGGTATATTACAAAACACTTTAGTAAAATATTTAAGATTGCAATAACAAATATAAACATTAAGACATGTATAAAGCTAATGCTTTAAAATTTAGAACATATTCTTCATAAAATGTATATATTAATTAGGCCTTTATATTTAATCTTTTTATTATCGTTATTGCAAATATACTTTGTGATGGAGGAAAGTACAAGGCGTTATTTATTTATACCCGGATTTTGGTTAGATCAAGAGTTCAGAAAATTCCAACATATTTCTTTGTGGTCAACATTACCAACATTTCTTTCTATTATTTTTGTTATTCTATAGGTATTGATAATATCTATCCAACGTGACAGCTGAATATATCATGACTTGGTGTATGAATATATTAAAATTGTTTTAGTAACTTTAGTAACAAACTTCTACTATTCTTACTACCAAAATCATACTTTACTTATTATTGTGCACCACGACTGGACTAGTGACAAATTTTATACTAATTTGGTAGGGATGTGGAAGGTATAATTTAAAAGAAATGTTGTCGCAACAATGTGGAGAGGGATTGGGAAACCTTTTAGCAAAAAAAAAACCCAAGTCGCAACAATGTGGAGAGGGATTGGGAAACCTTTTAGCAAAAAAAAAACCCCACAGAAATCCTGCTAATGTGACCCCTTATGCAGGTCTAAATTAATATAATAGACAAAAATATTATAATTAATTGTGATTTAAAGATGAATTCACTTAAGGGATGAAAACTATAATATTACTGCTTATAAACAGTGACTTTTTATTCCCTTTCTAGAAAAATATATTGTAGTATCCTCAAAGTGCTTCAATTTAAGTGTTTTTTGCAGTTGCGTCACACAAAACATAATTTCTCTATTGATGCCTATTTTGAAACATTTAATACAGACATATATGCATTTACTTACTTACTCTATGGCATTAGGAACTTGAAAGTTCATTGCAGCACCTACAAAAATACTCCACCTATCCTTATCTTGCACTAGTTATATCTGGTCCACCTTATTACACCCTATCCCTATCTTGAGCTAGTTCTATCCAGTCCCCCTCATTACACCTTATCTCTATCTTGAGCTAGTTCTATCCATTCAACCTCACTACACCCTATCTCTATCTTGAACTAGTTCTATCCAGTCCATATCATTACATCCTATTCCTATTATTAGCTAGTTCTATCCAGTCCCCCTCATTACAACTTATCTCTATATTGAGCTAGTTCTATCCAGTCCACCTCATTACACCCTATCTCTTTCAGGTCTATTCTAATGTCATCCTCCCATCTGCGTCTAAGTCTTCCCAATAGTATCTTCCAAATGGGTTCGCCATTCAGTACCCTTAACACTCAGGCCTAACGCCTTAGACAACGTGACTACTGGTGCAAGTACGGTTTCCTTACATATTTCACTTAGTACATAAATTAAAGAAAGAGATGAACGGTGTAGAGCAGGTTTTTTTTTAAAGAGTACAATAATTGAAAACCCGCATCCGTGGGTATATTATTATTATTATTATCATTATCATCATCACCGCGTCTAACTACCCATTCGGGTTGTACGCACTTACGCTAATGTGTAATGGTAAGGTGATTGTGAGATGAAATGGAAGGCCTATAGTTTAACGTAGGATCCGAACAACGGGGAAGCCCTGGCATTTCTCACATTCACAAGTTGTGATTAAGGATTCTTAAAAAAGTGGATTCAACTCAACTTTAATAAACATTCCTGTTGACAATGCTCACAACATGGTTCACTAGCTAGAACATGTGTCACCCTTTAATTAACATCCATTTAACGTGAAGGTTATTCTTTGGACCACTCTTAAGTTAACTGCATCATGATAGACTCCATTTGGAACATGAGAACTGTTACATTACGTTACGTGAACATTAATTGAACTGAATTGAGTTTAGAGTGATCCCGGCATAACAAACACTTCAATATTTCAATGCCGGATGGTATCTTCCTGGGGAAGTAGTATACTAAACAAGAAGTTGGCACCAGTAATGCCAACTTTGTTGTCGAAGGATGAAAACTTCTCTGGTGGACTAAAAATTCTCTTGAGGTTCAGCTATTATGTCAGATGGTGTAAGTATTGCAATAAGGCTCAACTGAACTAATTGTTAACCAGCCCATATTTAAATCTTGTTACAACACAAGCACCCCCTGCCATCCACATTAAATAATATCTGAACTTTAAGATAATTTATGGTCCAAAAAATAAGTTTTCATCCTTTAACTAAGTTGGTATCACTGAAACCAACTTCCTGTTCAGTTTACTACATCTCGAGAAAAGTATCATGTGACATCACAATATAAAATGTTGTTACAGGGTTTCCCCTCAAACTATAGAATAAATTTTCAACATAATTCTCAGTTTTCTTGTAAAAAGAAAATCTTCCAAATTTTATAAAAGGCTTTTAATCCAGTTGTGAGACTTTTAACAAATGATTCAGAATGAAACAGTTTTGTAAAAGGTTTGTTGAACATGCCATACATATATTTTATTACCTGAATAAGTACAAATAACCCATTCCCTGGCACAGGCGTGAATCAACGTTTCATTGGAATAGGTTATTATAATGTCATCTATCAATGAACCAATGTACTTTTAGCCAGTCTGAATACTTCATATTGAAGCTGATAGATGAAGCTACCAGTTCAATGCTATACTATGACCAGGGATAAAGCAATACATGAGAAAATAAGATAGTAACAAAAATATGTGTTAGATACGTGTATAAGAGCATAAAAATAGGTGCCGTGCCTCCGTAGATCGCTGTGCTAAATATGCACCACGGAATGGGTTAATAAGATGTATTTATAATCTATACCTAGGTCAGTAAACTATTGGAATCCTTCACAATTCATACCACCTACAACCTTCAATAATTATTATATTTTAATTAAAACACATAAACTTATTACAAGATGGGTCTTTGCTAAACAAAAATCCTAACCATCTCCTGTTGGGAGACTTCACCACAAGCCACCACAGACAGGACAACACCCTTCCCCCAAAACAGCATATAACCATAAAATGTCATCACACTTTTTCTAAGGTCTGGATCAGAAAGTAATTCTACTTGTGATGTGTGCTCAGCCCCAAGTAGAGAAGAGACAGGTTAAACAGTAGTATGTATGTAAATGTGTGTGGTAGCAGAACCTTATTTGTGTGTGAGGGGATTGGGGGAGTGGTAAAAAATGTTAGAAAAAAAATTGTCTTCCACAGTTAAAGTGAATGGGGGGGGGTTCCGAGGACTCACCTCAATAAAATGTTTGAAAATTGAAGCCCCTAGATGTAATTTTGAGAGGTTCTTATCTGTAACCATATTTGAAAATTAGACTCCTCTCCAAGATATTTTGAGTGGCCCTCTAGAAAGTTTTTTAAATTTGGAAACCCCCCATAAGCTATTTAGAGTGGTTCTTGCCTGGATTACTTTTTATTAAATTAAATGTGTCTAGAATATATTTCAAGGGGTTTCCCCCTGGAAAATGTTTGAAAATCGGATGCCTCTAAAAGCTGTAAAGAGTGGTCCATTCCTGGCAAATTTTTGAAATCTGTATACCACAAAACACTATTCAGAGTGGCCTTCACCTTTATATTCCTGACAGATGGCAAAATTCAAGGGTATATCCTGGAATTTTTCCCACTGCACAAAATTCAAGCATAATTCCCGGTTTTCCTGATCAGTGGCCACCTTGTGGTACTTTTATTTGTGTTCCATTTTTATACAATTCTATAGTGTTTGTTTGATGATGCACTTGTAAAATATTGTGGGCCTACTAATAAAAGTCGAGCTGCTCATTTTGTAATGATGTTCATGGAAAATCTAAATTTGAAATTATATTTATGTTAGTAAGAATGATTTTGAATCAAATTTCAATTTAAAAAGAAACAAATTTTTTACCATATCTGATAAATTTATTTTAATAAAATAAATAATATTTTCATATGTTCCCTAATCATCATCATTATGAAAAGTTTCCAGCCACTGAACAGGTCTATTTGGAACATAAACTTCTCCCCCTCGCCTCTCCCCCACACCCTCTTCAGCCACCTGGCATTGCTCTTCCTCTTGGTCCCCTACATCCCCACTTCAATATCCAACATCATCTTTGGTATTTTCTACTCTTACAATCTCCTTGCGTGGTTGTGTTACCTGAGTCTTCTCTTATATCGTACTATTTCAAAATTAAATACTCATTAGATTATTTAAAATAAGAATTTTCTATAGTAACATTCCTGCAGGAACATGTTTTAAGTATCTTATCATCAATGAAAATCAACACCCAATAAAACATATGATTGTTTAAGTAAATATATATATATATATATCAAATAGCTAAAAAAAGAGAGTTAACTTAATAATAAAATCCCTTTTAATATGAGGAATGTTTTAAACTGAAAATAAATTTGCGCTTAAAGTATTTCCATGAGTTTTCATGTGTCGTTTAAGATTGTTCCTAAACACAGAACTATAGTCACAAATATCACAAACATAAGGCCGCACACCAGAATGAACTTTAAGGTGCTTTATGTAGTTTGCCTGCCACCCAGTGCTGTAACCGCAGTGTTCACATTTATAATATTTCTCTCCGTGCACAGAGGTTTTATGCTTTTTTAAACTAGTAATACAAGAAAACTTCTCATCACATACTTCACATGGAATCATAACATTTCTGCGATACCTCATAGGGTCTAGATTTGCTTTTGGTTTCAAATGTAGCTTCGTGTGTGTATGTAAGCTTATTTTTTGAGCAGCAGAAAATTTGCATAATTTACATTTATAAGGCCGGTGATCATCATGGGTAAACTTGTGTTGACGAAAGTTTTGTGGCGTGACAAAACCCATGCCACATACATCGCACAGGTACCGTTTGTACCCTTTATGTCTATCTTTGTGACCTTGGAGACTAACCCTTGAAGAGAATATCCTAGCGCACATGTCACAAGGGTAGGACCGAGCCGTCCTGTTTAGATGAATCTTCAGGTGGTCTTGGAACAGCACTGTGTTTGGGAAATACTTGCCACAAGTTTCACATTGGTATTGGACTTCTTTACCGTGGAATCTCAATTTGTGATGATAGAGATTAAAAACTTTTTTATCGCAGATGTTACAGTTACCCTTTTTTGAATGCTCACCATGGTGGCTTGATTTGTGTGACAGAGAGGTACATACACTGGAAAATATTTTCCCACACTCATCACATCTGTCAGAGGGATGGTCTTTGTGAGTCTTTCCATGGCAGGACAGCCCAGTCTTTGACGCAAATACATCTCCACATTCTGTACATCTGTAACATGTTTTCTGCTCAGAATGAAATGCTATGTGACGTTTCAAACTAGTCTCAGATTTTAAAATCTCGCTACAAATGTCACACTGAAACAACATTTGAACAGAGTGATTTTTTGTTAAATGCATATCAAGGAGATATTTTTGAGCAAACTTTCGATCACATACATTACAACTATAAGTATCGGCAGGCAATGACGCTTCTATAGAGTGCTTTTTCTTAAAGTGGTTACTGAGGTACTTGCGTTTCATCAAACAATAGCAACAGTAAGGACATTTGTGTGGAAACAGTTGGTGATGAGTTTCAAGATCGTAAAGACAGTCAAATTTTTTTTCACAAGTAGTACACATAAAATTATTTGACAAATTGAGAGTTGAGCTGTCACTACGAGAAGAGTCCACAAAATCAAGAGGTGCAATGCTTTTGGCCTTAATTTTTGAAATGAGCAAATTAGATGAAGAAACACAACAGGATAGAAACTCATTTTGAGTAGAAGGATGTACCTTTCCAGGGGTTTCAACCGAACCAACAGTGTCTTCTGACGTCTCATCTGAGGGAAATGAACTTACATAATTGTTGGATTGTGCTGATGATGGTTGATCAACTGACAATGAAATTGAGGGTTCTGTAAAAAAAACAAAACATTATAGCTAGAGTAGTAATAGTGTCCTAACTTAACACTGGTCAAATATTTTTAAATCAAATCAGTCCAAATTCTACAAATGCCAACTTTGCCAAATATTATTATATATTTTCAATATTTGTACTTGTATGAGCTTTAATATATAAAAATTAACATAAGAGTTAGGTATGTGCTAACATAGTTGCTAACCATTTCAGTGGTCAAATGGTCAAAGGAGTCACCCTCGCACTTGTACTACAGGTGATGAGAAGATTGGGGTTCAAATCTCGGTCAGGCATTTCACTCTAAATGGGTTTATACTCTCCCCCCACACAAATACTGGTACACTTCCTCTAAATTCAACCTTTCTCATCCCTACACATTAGCTTAATTAGTCCATAGACTTATAACTTGAACGAGTAGTGAGATGTAGTGACAAAAAAAACTAGGTATGCTTGTTCCTGGTCTAAAGGGGCTGAGATTTGATCATTGTACATGCTAGTATAGTAAGTTAAAATTCAAACCCCTCATCCTGTTTTTATATTAGGCTATTTTAATAACTAGAAGCTTACACACCTAAACTAAAGAGAAACGTACATCAGAAGAGAGGAAAGGGCTGCCTTCCTCACAAGAATGCTACCATTGCCAGTTTTGGTTGGCAGAGGGGTCCCATGCCCCAACTGAGACCAAAGCGGCAAAATACATTGTCTGGTAGTGGTAGACAGAATTATAAACAAATTTGTGTTTTAATTAGGACCTATGTTAGACTGGAGGGACAGAAGGCTGATTGCAAACCTGTACCTGGGACAGAAAGTGAAGGGGATGCTGAATGATGGAGAGACCAACAGCGTAGAGATGGGAAGAGGAGTGGGGAAGGGATGTTGTCTATCACCTGATCTGTTCAACTTGCGTGGCAAGTGGCTGGTCAGGGAAGCTCTAGAGGGATGTGGCAATGTGTCATCAACACAATAAAATATACAGATGATCTAGTATTGCTGGCCAGAAATAATGAAGAGTTGCAGGAAATGATGGACCATCTAGTGGAGATATGGCATGGAGATCAACATCGAGAAGTCAAAAGTGATGGTGATTGCAAAAAATTAAGAACCGCTGAAAATCAAAATTGAAAACCAGGAGTTGGAAAACAGAGAAGTTCAAGAATTTGTAAAGTCTGCAGACAAAGGATACCTAATGCACTATAGAAATTAGATCAGGATTGCCATGACCAAGGAAGCTTTCAACAAGAAGAGGAAACTGCTGACCAGCAAGTTGAGTATGGAACTGATGAAGGAAGACACTGATGAAATGATACATTTGGAGTATCGCAGTGTATGGAGAGGAAACTGCTGACCAGCAAGTTGAGTATGGAACTGATGAAGGAAGACACTGATGAAATGATACATTTGGAGTATCGCAAGTGTATGGAGAAGAAACTTGGACTCTTAAGGTAGTGAAAAATAAATACTTGGAGAGCTATGAAATGTGGTGCCGACAACTTGAGAAGATCAGGTGAACAGACAGGGTGACAAATGAAGAAGTCTTAAGAAGAGTGAGTGAGAAGAGAGCCAATTTGGATGGGATTCTTCAGTGAAAAGCGAATTGGATCAGACATATCCTTAGGAGGAACTGTCTTCTGCATGATGTCATGAAAGGAAATGTTGAGGGAAAGAGGAGTTTGGGAAGGAGGAGGATTCAAATATTGGCTAACTTGAAGGAAAGAAAACAATTCTGGAAGCTGGAGGAGGAGGAGGGAGAGGACAGGGTGCTTTGGCGGTCTAAGTTCACTTACCAAAGTAATGGACCTGTCTTAAGACAGAACATAATAATAATAATAATAATAATAATAATAATAAATAGACTGTTTGTTATTTATGATAAAATAAGAAAAATTGACTATGCATAATTGTGTGAAAAACTTTAAAACACAAAAAAAAAGTCTACATTTAAAGAAAATACTGAGAATAGAGCTTTTTTAAAGAAAATATCTGTAATATAATTTTACTTTAAATGGTAGAGTGGTATATTTAAAATTCCTTTTATAAACAGTGTAATAATGTGAGTTTTCAGTTTTTACAGTACAGTTCAAAATAATCTTTAATCAAATTAAATGTGCAAAAGAAGCTTACATGCTCATGAAGCATGGCCTTAAAAAAATCAATCATCAATTATGATTTTTTTATTATCTAATATTTATTTGAGGTATTTAACGTGCACTTTCTGAACCAACTGATCATACCAACAAACGAGAATTTCTATGAGCAAGAGTGAAAGGGACTACCAATTTTGCCAGGAAAGGTATTTTCACATACCTTCCAGGGTTCTTTTCCATGCCACAATCAAGATGGGACTGAAGGCGTTACCTCCTCTCCGAAGGAATTTGTGCTACATATTTTTATCGCTCAAGAAAAAGTCTGTCAACCTCTGCTGGGTTTGAACCCACAAACATCAAGTTCTGAGGCGAGCATTTTACTGCAAGACCACTGAGGTCCACTAGTATTTAATAAATTTGTGAGTTTAGAAGGAAAATAAATAAGTTATGAAACTGAAGAAAGCAGATCAAATTTTTAGGGAAAACTTAGGTGCCACAGTTGTGTTGCTAAGTAAATAAAACCTAGTTAAGGATACATTTGAAATTGAAAAGGTACACAATACCTGGAATTCTCACTCCCCGATTAAGTGGTGGGAGAAAATATGAAGTTTTACATATGAACTTTCAAAATGGGAGGGAGAAACTAACTTGTTTTATTGCAGTTGTGACTTTTATTTGTTCTGTATCTACAAAGTAATCCATAGTTGTCACTCAACAAATTAAAATAACTTTAGCAACATAAATGATAACATTTAAAATAAGTGGTTGTTTCGGTTCTTAGGAGAAACAGGTATGTTGATTCTTTACTTAAAACAAAAACAAATTTTGGTTTATGTTTATTTTTTGTTTTTATTTACAAAGATTAAAAAAAATTGTAAATAAAAAACAAATGGAAAAATTTACAAACAAAGTTTTTAATCTTTAATAAAAACCAAAATAATTAGCACAGTTTATGTCTGCTGGCAAGATAAATGACGAATTTTGCAACCCCCTATATTACAAAACAAAAACTGAAACGGGTCAAGTTTTGGAATCAGCCCATCAATGATGTGAATATATGATTGTGTGTTAGTTATAAAAGAGTATGTACCTGAAGCCAACACATCATGTGATCCGGTTTTGTTGGTAGAGTTGCCATCCCTTCTCAATGACAGTGAACACAGTCTTGCACTGGAAGCACATGTGTTTGTTATGTTATCAGAAACAACGACCAAAGTTAGTACATGCCCTCAATAAATAGTTCCAGTTTTATGGTGTTTCCTCATGATTTGGGTTGTATTAAAATGTGGCCAGTTTATCCATCGATCCTTGGTACTGCCAAATGTATGTGTGAAGCAGTGGGTCTGGAACAGGGTCAAACTGAGCCTCGTGAGGACAAATGAGGAGCTACTTCAAAAAAGAAGTAGCAGCTCTGGTTTTGATAACTGAGATTAACGGATAAAGGGCTCAATGTACTGACCACATGTCACCTTCTATCTGCAAGTGTTGGCACTATCGTCGCTAACAGCGGCAGTCGCTCGGTCAATATAGCTCATTGCGGGCTTACACTATGGAGTTTTTTATAATAAAATTTTGAAAAAATAAAATAAAAAGATCTGTCAACATGCAAATGTGAACAAATAAGTGCTTCACCTGGAAGAATGAAACTAGAATGAGGGTTGGTCAGAGAAATGGAAATGCAAACTTAAACTTTGGTGGCCAGAAATTATTACTTTAATTAGTACGAATATGATAGGAAAGACAATTTAGAATGTACACATAATTTTATTTTTTGCAGTCAACATTGAAGCTATCTAAATAACATGACAACTGCAGAACATACGACTTAGCATAGGGATATGTGAAAAGTAGATTTAATTGCTTTTATTAACTTTTAAATGGTGATGGGTCGAATCTTATAATTTCCGAGTCGAAATCTTGAATCTGAATCTGAATCTAGAATTTATTTTTTAATATAGACTCTTTAAGACTGTAAAATTTTAGTTAAAGTTAAAATATTTAAAATGTAATTTTGAAAAAGTCGTTTAAGGCTTAGTGCTACTGACAAATGATATTTGTTTGTCATATCCAGTTTGTCATAAACAACAAAGATTAAACCCGCTTCGATAGCCGTGTGGTCTAACGTGATACTCTCGTGTTATACTAGACTGCAGAAGACGGGAGGATCGGGGTTTGATCTCGGTTGGGTGCACTGAGGGTGGTTTTCCCTAAATGGTTTTCCACTCGTCTTTCACACAAATGCAGGTGCACTTCCTCTCAATCAACCTTCCTAATCCCCAAACCATTAGTATAATTAGTATATAGGTGCATCCAAACAGCTATTAAGACGCGGTGCTAAAAAAGATTAATTATACTAACACAATTTTGTCCTTTTTGTGATTTGTTATTTTTCCAACCACACAAGTCTAGATATTGCCTTTTATCAATTGCTTAAACTTGTTATAATAAGTAAATGTCTTCACAAATATATATGAGACTTTTATTGAGATTTGTGCAAATTTCGAATTTCTTGAATATCATAGGATTTGACAGTCCCATCTTTTATTTTAAATAATACTCTTCTTGCCATGTTCTTACCAGCATGGACAGTAATGGTAGAGCATTGGAATGTCAAGCCAAAGATCCCATGTTTGATTCTTGTGTCCAGTGTTGTCACTTTTCAATTAATTTAATACAATACTGACATTAAAGCCAACTAATAAACAAAAGATTTAAGATATAAATTTAATTAAAAACAAATTTTTTACATAAAATGGCCCAGGAACCTATAAATCTCACTATCTGGGTAAACATGTAAAAATAAATGTTTAGTATCCTTTTAATGTGATTAAATGACAACTTCAGCTTTATTTCATTTTTTTATATTTTTTTTTGCATTGGGTCTTGCTACCCATTGGGGTAATATGCATATAAATTAAATTACAATAATGTGTTAAAGATAAGGAAGGTTTAATTTATAAGAAGTGTACTCATATTTGCATGGATGGAGAGTGGAAAACCATTAAGGCAAAACCGTCCTCAGTACACCCGACCTGGACTTAGCCATGATCTTTCCATCATCGGCAGTTCAGTCAATTGGTGGTGACACCTTAGACCATTTGACCACCAAAGCGAGTTTCTGTTTATTGTACAAACTTTTTTTTTAATTCAGTGTTTTATTTATGTGCTCTAAACACAAGTTAACAAAGAAATTGTTGAAAGTAAGGAGTGATTAAAATTCAAAGTTAAGACTTAGATAGAATGCTCTCTCTCTCTATATATATATGTATATATATATATAAAGAATTTAATATCATAATTTAAACAGTTAATGAGTTGATAGATGTATTCAGTGAAATTACAGTCAAAAAGTATGATTAAGCTTTACTTCAGCTGAAAAAATATATTGTCAGATGTAAACAATTAATATGAAATTAATCAACAACTTGACCATACACAAGTTGCAGACAAGTCTAAAGTAGATGTATACAAGTTAAAAATGGTGTTACAAAAACTTATAGATGTACACTATAGTATGGACAAAAAAATGTTTACCGTTCAAATACAAGGTTAACATCTGCCAAAACACATTTTAATGTGGTAAATGAGTGTTATTATTACAAAGACTTTGAGTTATCCAATATAGTATGGATTAAATAATGTTTTAAGTTTAAATAGGTAATGAAATAGAAAGTATAAAATTTATATTTTGAGGTTAATATCTGCCAAACGAGTTAAAAAATAATTAAGTGATGTGGAATAATCTAAGTCTTATCTGTTTCCTTGTCCCATTACTTCTTTGTGAATGGGTAAAGATGCTGGAATTACTTCATTCCGACATGTTTCGGTACTTATGGTACCATACTCATGAAAATTGAGTCGTCGTGAAGAACACAATGTGTTATTACGACGGCAAGATATTGACAATATAGTATGGATTAAAACCATAAAGGTTAAAGCAATTTTAAATTTTAGTAAATAAAAATAAATGGTACGGTGCACCACATAGACTTTCACTCGCTTTTATCTTGAAATAGACATTTACTAAAAACTCGTAAGATTTGTGAAACAAAATAATAGGTACACACGTTGTAGAAACACTACACAAAAAATCATAAATGAAATAATATACACTGTTACTTACTGTATGGTATTATGAACTAAAAACACAGTTCCCAAAAATTGATAAAAGAGAAACATCTTTGTTGACCAAAGAGCATAAGAATCAAATTAATTTTCAAAGGCCTGTATTAAAAAGTATATATATTTGTTTATATCTCAAAACTTATTGGTTTTATAAAAATATAATTCAAATAAAAGATTTTTATCTTTAATAATACTACAACTTTACAATGATAAGTGATTATGTATCTCAAATAGTTGCAGAAAAATTATGAAAATTTGAAAATCTCCTCTATGCAAAGTACCCTCAAAGTCATGTTCATGAGAAAATTAAAACTTCCATCATGTTTATAATGATAAACAGTGTTTAGATATAAAATTTAATCAAAATCGTTAGAGCGAATTTCAAGAAAATAGATTTATTATCTTTTTGTCTTTCAATAAACTACCCTTAAATTTAGGGTTAGATATCTAATTCCAAAAACCCCTCAGGGGGACCTTATGAAAAACCCAGATACAAAGTTTTAGCCCAATCGGTAAAATTGTTTTAGCTCNCTTTCACTATGCCAAATTTAAAAAAAATTAAAAAATGTGAGGTTGAGGACCTTGTTGACTTGACATGGAATGACCCTTTTTTTGTTTCAGAGGGTCATGAGACGTCGACAGTTATCAAAATCTTGATTTCGAATTTTTGACGATCATAATACTCTCGCTCCGAGGTGTCAAAAGAAAGTAAATATTTGTTTACAAAGCTTAGTTACCTTCAGCGGTATTCTAGCCATTGCTTGCCGTTGGTTTGATCGGCTTTGATGGGGAGGTCGAGGTTCTAATCTCGTCTGCTTGAACTGAAGATGGTTTTCCCGCTAAATATATGTATATATGTATTTATATACATACATTCAACAGTTTTCCACAAATGATATATTACTCTGGTTTTCCCAACTTCACTCCACACAAATGTGGGTTCCCTTCCTCTTAGCTACCTTCCTCATCTCTACCCAATCATATTAAGCGCTTAATAACCTGTGTGCTGAATGAAACAATAAAATTTAAAACTTAGTTCTAGATGGTTTATAATCATATTATAGTAATAAATTAATGATTATAAATGGAAACGTGGTTTATCAAGTTTTATTTAGTTCAGATTTTTTTTAGATCTTAGAATACAATGTTCTTGTTATTATGGTGTTCAGAAAAAGTTAACAGTAGGGCCTATTTGTTAAGTAAAGTAGGCGTACAGTGTGTACATTCTATTTAATTGAAAAAACATTTTAAAAATGACAATTTTTCACCAACTTTGGCCATCTTTTTCTGACTCATTAAATTCTTTTAGCATATTTCCAATTTTTATTAACAGCCTAGAACAAAGTGTGGTTTTCGTTCTCTATCGTTGTCTATCTTCTGTACAAATAAATTTTGGCGCAATTATTTTAATTTTAACCTCCTTACACCATGTATTTAAATAGTTTGCGCAAGTAATGACTGTAAAAACTATATCACTGAAAAAAAAAAAAAAAATTGCTATATTCTTTTAAATATAGGAAAGAAAATATATGCTTATATATTCCTACAGTAATAGATAAACTAAATAAAAATGTCACTTTTGACTGTAAATAATGATTTCATAAGGTAAATAAGAAAAATTGTACTTTGACAGGGATTCTAGCTCTTGTCCTTTGACTTTAGATGTCATTCTATAAAACCCCGAGATTGTGGCTCAAAACTTGGCATCACTCCTTGGAGAGTATTTCAGTGACAGCTCGTCTTTTGTTGATAGCAAGCAACAAAGTTGAAAGGATTAGGGGAATAACTGACACCCGACCGAGATTCGAAACTCGATCTCCCCGTCCTCGGCGGTCGAGCTCAACACGACTAGCGCGTTAGCCAACTACGCAACTGTGGAATGTAAGGACACTGAAAGGGGGGGTAGGAGATTAACTGTGGAATGTAAGGACACTGAAAGGGGGGAAGTATAGAAGGAGTGAGAGGGGTCAGTGTGGTAACTGCCATAGCTACAGTAGCGCACCTCCGGTGAGGTGATAATACATAGTACTACTTGGAGAAGAGATTTGCTAAACCTCGAGATGTCCATCCGAATCTTAACGGACTATGGGAATGATAATTAATGTAAATATAATAAGTTTACAATATAGCGATACATTTAAAATATTTTAATGTATTCTTATTGATACCATAAAGTGTATAGTATAGAGTATGGAAATACACTCACAGATCATGCGGCGATGTCTCGCATCTCTCCCGTTCTTTCACAGGTTTGTCTTTAAAGTTATCATCTTGAACTTCCAAATATCTTCCAGAATTATGGGGTCCACAGCATTCAACAGTGGGGTTACTAAACTCCTCCTAAAAGGGATCTCATTTTACTAGAAACAATGATTGAAGAAGTTATAAGTTTGTGATGCTTCTATGCTTCGTGTAACATTATAATATTACTTCTATTTAGAGTAAACAATCAACTTCTGTTTTGAAATGTATAGTTCGAAAACTCTGGGAGTCAAATCCCAGTATTGGTCGAAAGTGTGGGTTTATTTCCTTCTTGGCAGACTTGATATCATACATTATATAGGATGATAAATTATGCGCACACAACCAAGCTAAGGAAACGTGAAGAGAGATTATGAAGTATACTAAATTTAAAAAGACTTAGTATGTTCAACATTAGGGTTACTAGCTCCATTGTCTAAGGGGTAAGGGGACATTCAAGTATTATGTAAGCACTTGAGAAATGTGACAAGAGGGAAGGAGACGGAAGAGGGAGGGTCAGAGCAATGCTAAACACAAGACAAAGAGAGACAGGCAAGAATGGCGCAATGACCCAGACATCCCAAATGAACACACAATAATCAAAAGTGTCGAGACGTGGATTTAAGGACCTCAAGGACATTGGTCATAAGATTAAAAGTAGTTTGGAGTTTTTCTTTTAATAACTGTAATAATGTATTCACTATTTTTATTATTTAAACTAAATGTAAATTAAATTTTTTAATTTTACCTGTTTAGCACAAACAATTTAACAGTGTCTATCAAAAATATTTCACACCATTAATTCCCATCTTTACATGAATAATTACAGGAAATTTATAAATCACATTAAAAAAATTGTTATTTCTGTGAAAAAATTACAATAAAATGTCGACAAATATAATGTAATAAAGACGAAAGGGGAATGGGGTCAAGGTGTTTGCTTAGGTGTTTACATTATACTTGAACAGCACATAAGGAAGGATAAGGAGAAACTAAGCAATAAGAATATTTATTTTAAGTTTGTATATTCAACATGTAAGTACTATTAACAATTTAAACTTAAAGGGGTGGATGTGAATAATGTAGATGAGAAAAAATGAACCAGCATTAGCATATAGAGAACACAAGAAATCTACAATGAAAATTACCCGCTTCAGTGTTCAGTGATCACATGGTCTAAAGCGTCACTCTCTCAAAAGACCGAATTGCTGATGACAAGATGATCAGTATTTGATTCCTTCTCTGAATTCTGATTTCCTCATCTCCATCCCATTAGTGTGAATTTGTGGGGGAGGGGGGGTTAAAAAAAGAGTTTATTAGGCATGGTGCACCACATAAAAAAATAAGTGAAATTTTCACGTAGGAAACTATCCATATTGTACATGGCCAGGATTCGAACACAGACATTCATGACAACAACAACCAAGTAAAAATAAAGTTTATTGTTAAGTGTTGAGTTTTGTTCATCAAAATAAAATTATTTATAAAACCAAGAAAACCCTCTTATAACCAACCATGCAGCCTGAAATTCATAGGAATCCCGTTATTTGATCTGGAAACTTATGTTGACACAATGGTGTGAATAAAAATATTACAGTTGTATTTACATACTTTGTTCATTTAGTTAATAGTGTAAAAAGAAACTATTCATAAAGAAATATTATTGGAAGCTTTTGATAACTTCATAATTAATAAATCAAATAAAACATATTTCTACATTGCCAAATGTTAGTTACATAATATGTAAGTGGAAGGATGGATCCAAATAGTATGGCAAAGTGTTAATCTATGTAATAAGCAGTTAAAAGAAATTTGTAAAGTAACTAAGGGAAATAAAATAGTTTATTGAAACATAGTGTAGGGGTATCTCTGCAAGCTTGTTTGAACTGTTTTTAAACGCCAGTCTAAATCCAACCAAGGATTTCAAACAAACATCATTATTCGATAAGGATGTGTGAAGCTTCGAAATGATGAAGTCAAAGATTAAATCTCCTTTGCTTCGACTTTCGGCATCCACAATAACCTTCACACATTCAAAAAAACAAACGAAGAAAACTTTGATAAACTATGAAAAGATTAGAAGTATATCACAATGTAGACTAATACATATTTCAACATATAGTCACACTTGGAACATCTACTAAACAGTATTTTAACACTAGCTTGTGATTAAATGACACCCACCTCGGTGGCGTAGTTAGCTAATACGCTATTCGTGTTGAGCTCGAGTGCCGAGGACGGGGAAATCAAGGTTCAAATCTCGTTCGGGTGAACTGGGGATAGTTTTCCTAAATGGTTTTCCACTCTCCCTCCACGCAAATGCGGGTTCACTTCCCCTATATTCAACCTTCCCAATTCCTAACCCATTAGTATAATTAGTACTTAAAAGTATAACCCAAACGGGTAGTAAGACATGGTGCTAAATAAAAAAAAGATTAAATGACATCCAGATGTGATCATAAAATAATATTTAGTAGGCCTACCCTTAGGGGGGGTTTTCTATAAATTCTCATTACGTAGATGCATTTAATGAATGGTTTAAACTAAACACAGTCTTA
Organism: Timema bartmani; assembly: GCA_902151455.1. Lineage (NCBI taxonomy): Eukaryota > Metazoa > Arthropoda > Insecta > Phasmatodea > Timematidae > Timema > Timema bartmani. The sequence goes on from CABFWB010002526.1 coordinate 43,808, forward strand.
TGTGACAATCAAATAAAACCTATCTTTGACTTTGCTTTACATTTAAAAAGTGACACACACTATGACTAGTCAGTTTTATATACATAAAACTTTATCATAGAACTTTTATAACTAAATTTAAGTGTAAAAACTTTATTATAGAACTTTTGTAATTAAGTTTAAATGTCAAAACTTTATTATAGAACTTTTATTATTAAGTTTAAATGTCAAAACTTAAGAATGTGTATGTTTATCAGAATTTAATGTTCCAATTTTGAACAAGGCCAGACCAAAGGAGGGTGGTTTTGTGGGTTCAAAACTCCCCAAAAGTTTAACTATATATTTATGTATTTCTCTTCAATCCCTAGACTATAAATTGATTGGATTCGTATAGAATTTATAAAGCCTGCAATCCCAATAATGTTTTAGTGAATAATAAATTGCTTCAAGAGGGATTCAATATTTTTTTTTTAATTCCTTGTCTCTCCTGTTTGATGACTTCACTATGAATCACTGCAGGTTGAAGGCCCCATTCCTAAAAATACATTTCTGGGTATAATAAAATATAAAATACTGTCAGTACCAGTACTACCTCTTCGGAAAGCCTTAATGGTTCAACGGTGAAATCCTTCTCCTCATTCGATGAGCTTGTATTGACATTCTCTGGGTTTGATTCCATTTCAAGTAGATTATATATAAGCCGAGGCTCGTCCAAACTGGAAGGAAAAAATATTTTAACATAAATAAAGTTGCACCATTATTATTTTCTAAAAGAATGTTGCTTCTAATAACTCACAGCACTTTTTTCCCCATTTATTAGTGTGTTCACCAAAGTCGAAAAGCAGCTAAGACAAGAAGAGGACATTGGCGGTGGTAACCAAAGACAACAGACTATGATTATTATAGCAATAGTTTATTTCACCATTGAAATTCTGGTTAGTTAAATTTAGGATGCAATATTTTAGGCCAGCTTTATAGGTCTGCCAAGCACTGAACAAATTTGTGCAACCTTATTATACCGTTCTTTCTGAAAGCTGAATGTTTTATTACCAAAACAAAATTTCCCAAGGTCTATTCTGCAACAAATCTTCTTTTTTTAGTTTCCATCTTTCCAGCAATTAATTCCTCTTCTCTGAGATATACCTATATGGAATTGATTCCTTATAGTGTTCTAGCCTTATTAAGACACTTATCATTCAGTTCTCTGAGGAGAGTTCAGAGCTTTAAAATGTTTGTTTCACTACTTAAAGCTATATAACAAAATTTTAATGACTTAATATTTAGAGTCAAAGAAGGTTAGTTAAGAGAAATTGTACTAGCAACTTCTAGGCTTAGCAATGAAAACCACATTTTGGTTAGGATTATTTGAAACAGTGTACATACCGTACAGTTTATTCTATGCTCTAAATAATTAAATGAGCACACAATTAATCAAGTGCCAATTTGATGGTTTGCAGAATATAAGTGGCTTTGTTTCCCCTCTTTTTCTAAAAAATATAATTTGTACCAAAAACATTATGAAACTCGGTATATAATAAAGTCAGCCATAGCAACGCACTTCAACGACTGAATTTGAAGTAGGCCCTAGTAAGGTGACTCTTCATTAGCAAATAGACTGAGGTTATGGCAATTGCAAAAAACTTTAAGGAAAAAAATATTTTTTTAATTACAGTATACTTACTATAGTTGTTCAATTTCCAAACAAAATTAACTATAGGGCATTTTGTATTAGCTGTACTTTTGAATTATCTGTGGTTGATCTTCCATTTAGTAACCTGGAAAATCAAGAGTTCACTTTATTCAATTTAGTGAAAACCAATTTATAAAACTAAAGTTGGTTGTGTCTTTAATTAGTCGACACATGCTAATAAAATGAGATATTTATTTGTTCAGTAATAGCAGGTCTACGCTTCTTGGTATATTCTACAGAGAGCTTTTTTTTGTCATATTACAATACATTTTGAAAATTATATTATTAATACACACAACAAAAATACAGATATTCAAATGATACTAATTTTAAATTGTAATGAAGTTTTCTAACATTAAAAAGTAAATGTAGGCTATTCACCTAAATCACAACTTCTAATGAAATTACACAAATTAAGCCATCATACATATCGATCACAACAGGTAACCTCACAAAGTAATACATTAAAGTGTCAGAGAAATTTTAGTCCACGGTGATAATTAAAATACTTACAAGTATGTATATAATGAAAACTACCCCAACTTTACTTTTAGGCCCTGTGCATTAATAAAGAAACAATTGGTAAATTGGGTTGGGTAATTTTGTTATTAAATAAATTATTTAATATTTTTGGAAATATCTTTTTTGATAGCACTGGTCTTCGTCAATTATGCTGACTGCAAGGTAGCAGGTGATTTTTTTAATTTGAGGGTGCTGAATCCATAAATCATATCCATTTCACAACATCATGTCGATTGATTATAATCAATGGAACAGGGCCAAGATAGTAAGATAGGAGCATGGAACATAATGTTTCCACGAAAATAATATTTTAGTGCAAAATATTTCAGGAAAAACATGTTGAGGTAAGTATGGAAGGTTTAAAGATTTTGAAAGGTTGTGATAGCTGATAATAATAAACCTACTAATTTGTCTTTTGGGTAATGAAATACGATAGGCCCCTATTTTTAATGCCATTTTGGTAAGATATTCCTTTTTTTTTAATGTGTTTATTCTTCTATGGGTCAGCCAAGTTAATTTTTAATTTTCTAATTAAATAAAATTTATAAACAATACTAATATTGTATCTATTTGAAACTCCTTTTTTTTATTTGTTTGTATTGTAGCCTATATCTAATGAAAAAGGAAATAGGACACAAAGAGCATGGGTTGGTTAAAAGTATTTAGGGGCAATATCGCAGAAGATTTTTTTTTAATACTAATTTTAAATTGTAATGAAGTTTTCTAACATTAAAAAGTAAATGTAGGCTATTCACCTAAATCACAACTTCTAATGAAATTACACAAATTAAGCCATCATACATATCGATCACAACAGGTAACCTCACAAAGTAATACATTAAAGTGTCAGAGAAATTTTAGTCCACGGTGATAATTAAAATACTTACAAGTATGTATATAATGAAAACTACCCCAACTTTACTTTTAGGCCCTGTGCATTAATAAAGAAACAATTGGTAAATTGGGTTGGGTAATTTTGTTATTAAATAAATTATTTAATATTTTTGGAAATATCTTTTTTGATAGCACTGGTCTTCGTCAATTATGCTGACTGCAAGGTAGCAGGTGATTTTTTTAATTTGAGGGTGCTGAATCCATAAATCATATCCATTTCACAACATCATGTCGATTGATTATAATCAATGGAACAGGGCCAAGATAGTAAGATAGGAGCATGGAACATAATGTTTCCACGAAAATAATATTTTAGTGCAAAATATTTCAGGAAAAACATGTTGAGGTAAGTATGGAAGGTTTAAAGATTTTGAAAGGTTGTGATAGCTGATAATAATAAACCTACTAATTTGTCTTTTGGGTAATGAAATACGATAGGCCCCTATTTTTAATGCCATTTTGGTAAGATATTCCTTTTTTTTTAATGTGTTTATTCTTCTATGGGTCAGCCAAGTTAATTTTTAATTTTCTAATTAAATAAAATTTATAAACAATACTAATATTGTATCTATTTGAAACTCCTTTTTTTTATTTGTTTGTATTGTAGCCTATATCTAATGAAAAAGGAAATAGGACACAAAGAGCATGGGTTGGTTAAAAGTATTTAGGGGCAATATCGCAGAAGATTTTTTTTTATTGTCATAATTAATAATATCATCAACCGTTTCCTGCCTGTGGCCGGGCCAGTTTAGTCAAATTCCTTCATATTATTCTATCTTTCTATCATTCTTTTCTTCTCACTTGCAACATTTATGTTATCTGCTCCTCCCATCTCTTTTTCTGCCTCCTTTGCAATCTTTATCCTACATAATTAATTTCCATAATTTTCTTTGGCATCCTATCTTTTCCCTCACCATTACATGTCCATACCATCTCAGTCTTGCTTCCTCCACTATTTCATGTGCTCCCTGTACCCCCACTCTTTACCGGATAGATTCATTCATAATCTTGTGACATGCTCCTAACAAACTTCTTTCCCATGGCCTCCACTTTCTTATTCTCCATTACATTCAATGTCTATATTTCTGCTGCATATGTGACAATGGGTACAAAGTATGCCCTGTACAACCCTTCCTTACACTTCCAGAGCACTTTTCTTTTCCATAGTAGGTCATTAATATAAAAAACAAAATCTATTTTTAGCAAGACCTAAATTATTAAAAATTGGTATAGGCCTACAGGTATGTTTGAAAAATAGAACTAGAAACTATCACAGAATATCGCAGGGTAAATATTTAATTGGACGCAATATTTTAGTTTTAATATAAACTTTATCTACTTGCTACCCATTTTCGCCCGAGAAATTTTTACACGACCCTGGCTATGTAGGTAGGCCTGTATAAAATACTGTGTACCAATTAAATATTTACTGATAATAAATCATGAAGAAATTTATTTTAAAACAATTATTTGGGATACATAATTTTACCATTTATTAAAGACGATATAAAATTTGCATGGTAATGAGATGCATGTGCTTGTTTATTTTTACATAAATAATTAAATCTTGGCTGAATATTTGATACTGCTTGACGTCGAGCATCTTCAACATTTTTCAGAGTTGATCGATATTTTGATTTTATAATCATCAATGCTGAGAACGTCGCTTCGCATAAATATGCAGGGCTGTGGAGAGAAATCACGGGCCCCGGGGACAAATTAAAGGAGAGAAATCAAGGGCCCCAGGGACAAATTCAAAAATGAGTTACACAGACATAATAAAAAGATATAGACTCACAATACAAAGGACAAAGGATATCAATAAGCATAATTATTATAAAACAGGTGACGTTACTTGATAATAAAAACATTTTTAAGAATGAAAAATCCAACTTGATGAGACCTGACCTATTTTATAAGTAAAATGTACTACTTTTGAATTGATAAACTTAAGGGTATAAACAACTAAAAAAGTATATATTTAGTTTAATTATAAAAGCATGACATAATAAAGTTTAATTACATTCAAAAGCATAATTTTTAATAAATAAAGTATAAAAAAGCATCATGTTTAAAGTAATTATTGTCAAATGTTCAATTATTTTACATACATAAATGAAAAAATTGTTTTTCTGGCCTTTTTGTTAGCAAACATGTAAATAAGTCCATTGTAATCAAGGTGTCTCGCTAGGAAAGGCTCCAAGGCAAGTGCATCCAAGCTTGACAGTCAATTTTGTGACATGGTTTAACGGAGGAAGTTCTTCATTCTTGCAAGTATGCTGAAGGACCTTTCTGCTTCGACTACCGTCACTGGCACTGTGCAGAACACCCAAAGAGTGATACACACATTTGGAGATATGCTTTTAAGTTTCTGTTTTTCCAGTGTGTTTAGGAGATCGAGAGGAGAAAGATAATTTTTAAAGTTAATTGGCTGAATTGATTTCAAGTGATTAATTTCTTCCAACAAATCTTCAGACATGTCACTGCTATAAAACTAATAAATTTGTTTGATCTTTCAATGAGTTCCTCTTTTGAAAGTGTTGGATATTTCCATAAAAAGCTGAACATTTCATCAGTGTTTCGAATAGCAGTGTACCGTGTTGTGATATTTACAATCACACAGTCCAGTAAAACATAAAACAACTTCAGCTTAAAACGCTCTTCTGGATCGCAATCATTTACTTGAGTGACCCAACAGTTAGTCTCTTTCTGATGGTGTGTTTTTCTGGAAAGGTTGTTGCTGTATTTATATTGGCGCTAACAAGCTTGCACTCTTCCAAAATGTTTTCCTAGCTGCTTCTTAAATGTTTCAAATCATTCATCAAGCTGTCTAAATTTTTCACTTCTACATCAAGAGTAGTTTTTCTAGCAAGTAAAACTTTGTTTCTGTAGTCAATTTTGGTCAGTACTTTATACCAAATAGATGACATAGTTACACATTCAAAATAATCAAAATTTTTGCAAGTCCCTTAAGATCATTTAAAATTTTAGCAGTTAGGTTCTGATTTTGAACCTCTGTGATCACATCTTTGATGCCCCATAGGTCTGTAGAAAATGGCTTGACACATTCAATTCTTGAAGACCATCTCATATCAGACATGCTGTGAAGGGAGCACCTCAGGTGTTTTTGCAAGATTTCCCATCTCTGAGGACTAGAACTAAATATATTATAGCATTTTTGGAGATTTCCAAAGAATCTGATTGATTCAGTACAACATACCGCAGCTTCAACTCCACACATCTTGACCACAGCAGTCACTTAGTGGAATGTGATGCTTAGCCAGACTGTTCCGGATAAGTTCTGCTATTACCTCGCCAGTTTTTTTTTTTTACAATCCACAAAGGCGAGAAATCGTTCTTAAACTTAATACTCGGTGCTCTGATCCTTTGAAGATAAACTGAGATATCTCCAAATAAAAACTGTCTTTTCCAAGTGTGACGAGCCTAGGGTTGCATCTACAATAACTGAGTAGTACTTAGCATTTTCTCTTTCTTTTAAAATAGTGTGTGTGACATGGTCCGAACAACATTTAATAAACTCGTTTTGACTATCGGGAGACATGTAGTGTACTTGAAGTCAGCCATGAGCTATCTTAGACTCTTTGACTTTACTCATGTGATCTTTTAACAAGGGATCATAGTACATAGTTACTTAATAACTCCAGAATTACTAAAAGTTACCATTTCGTGGGTTTCCTACAAGATGACTATCTCCTCTAAATGACAGGCCTCGTTCTCTTAAAAAAATCACAAGATCTAAAATCCGGCAAAAATTTGCCTTCACCTCTCTGCTTCACTTTTAATACTGTCACACAACAGCATCTCTACAGTTCTTTCACTTTGAAGATGAGATTCCAGACAACGCCATTCTAGATAACACATCTTGTGGTTGACATAGTTTTCATGAGGTGTTATTTTATCATGTAGTTTCTTCCCCTTATTGACTGCAGAGTAACCTTCAGGAGTTGCCAACATTGATCTACTTGGTAGTGGAAGTTTACTGAACAACCTACAAGGAAAGCAAAACCATGCACTTTTATGCTGGCTCCACACAATCCAATCTCGACTTATTGCTTCATTATTTTTAAGTGTGTATGTCTGAACTGAACAAGGAAAATCATGACCCTCTACATCTTGTGGGAAGTGAGGTGGATGGGGCGAAGCACTACGAAGCACTGCTTGTCTTATATCGACATGATTTACAATTAGAGTTTGAAGTTGTACTACATCAAAATTGCATAATTTAAGATGTGTCTGGACGTTTTGCGTTCATAGTCGTAGAAACAGTTTCAGATGACTCAATTACACTGTAACTTGAAGCAGGTCTAGTTTCAGTTTTGACTATCTTTTCAGTATTATGGCTAGTAAACGTTTCAGCAGTATCGACAGATAAGGAGTAACTAGCTCCCGATTGATTAAGGTTGCTTGAGTTTAATGGATTTTGGTCTGACTGTGTTTTTCAACTATTGGATTAGGATTAATGGGAGTGTTTTGAACTGCTTCAATAGTTCCTTGATCCGTTGGGGTTGAAGAGTTTGTAGGTTAAGTGAAAAAACCTAAACATTCAAAAGTAGTTTGTCCCTTTTTGGCTGCCTTTTCTCGTATGTACCGTTCTTTCCTCTTTTTTTGCTCCTAACTTATGAATATAATCCATGATGGAACAACGGTCATCAACCATTTAAGTATATGTGGTAGCTATTTCAAAATTTTACATACCAATAATATCCAGTTCATAAAAAACAAAGTAATGACATTTTCTAAATATCATCACAAGTCACAACAAACTACAAACATTAACTGAAATATTCAAACGGTGACTGTCTGGCGATCCATGTAGAACAAAAGCAAACAATGTGTCACTCAGATTGGCAAGTGCTGACGAAGTGGTAAATATTGGAAACGTAAAGTGCTGCACAGGCATCAGCGCTCTCAAGCGACTTAATTTTGTACCATTATTAGACTAGTAGTTGCTTCCGGGCCCATGAGCGACACCCGTGTACTGCGATAAAGTCACCGTCGATCACCGAATAATTCAGACAAAGATTAACATTTGCGGATCGCACAGTAATCAACGCTAAAATATGTTTTTTGACTTAAACAAAATGTAGATATTTGTGTTCCATAAAACCAATATTATTTATGAGGTCTTGAAAATTAATAAATTTTGTATTTGAACACGGCTGCCCCCCCTCCCCCACTCCTCCCCAGCCAGGCCTGTAAATATGTATTACAAAATGGCAAAAGTATGTTTAGGGTCATTTCAAAAATTGTTAGAAATTCTGTCGTAGCCCCAAGCCAAAATTCATCTAACAATTTTTTAGGAAACTCAAGTTTTAAACCTGCGTTTCTTGACAACTCGGCAAATTCTTCTTGAACCTTTAATGGCGGATGACTGATATTTTTGAATTCAATTGAGTATGGTTGATGAACCCAACTTTGTTTTTTAGAATCAAAATTGAAGGAAAGTATGTCTCCAGAACCTTCAGTTGATCAATTATAACTCTACAATTAAATCTTTGGGAAGGTTATTTTAAATTATAAAATCATCCGTAGCTCTGTAAAAATTTATAAAGAAACATTTTCCACCCTATTCTTCCCTAGGCTATGTCAAATTTTTTTGTAAAACTTTCAATTTTATCTTTTAACATAAATATGTTACAATTTGTTGTGTGCTCAGAACCAAGGCTGCAGTGAGGTCATGTCGTGGAACACGGGCTAGTACCGTAAAAAACACCTCGGATTCATTATGCGTTTGATTTTGAATTAATTTTTGGTTTTACATGTTCAGAAACCTTTTACTGTTGCCAAATTTTCCGTGACCCCACATTCAACTATGTAACCCCATATGGGGTCGCGACCCACAGTTTAAGAAGGCCTGGTACAAACCATCCAAGCCTAACAAAATCTAAGCTTCAATGTGTCAACATGTTTTCACTAAGTTATTGACATCCTGAAATATTTTGCATTAAAATACTGTACCTATTAACAAATAAGTAGCTTTTATCCATGTTCCAATTAGATTTTTGTTCTATTATCTTGGTTTTATTCCATTCCTTCTCATGAAACTATTTTTAAAAAACCTTATGGTAGGCCTAGGCCACAGACAAATAATATACCCAGACACTCAACCTCCAGGTTAAAATTGTTGCATTCCTTTTGCCAGCTTGAGTCCTTCAACACAGGGCTTCGCTAGTATCACTGCTGGGCGATGGATGATAGGACTAACCGCAGCGATCCTAGCGGTGAAGGACTCAAGCTGGCAAAAGGAACGCAGCTAAACCCCCGTAACGTTGAGAGTCTGTTACTTGCTTGTCTGTGGCCTAGGCATAATTAGTTACCTATTTTTAATAATACTTCCCATTCAAGTGTAATTTTTGTATTTATTGTCGAATGAAAGATTGGGTTAAATTAGGTTGGAGTAGTTTTACTTTTTTAACATATTAATTATTTCAAGTGATTAAGGAAACAGTACCTGAACTAGGGTTGAATGTTCTTACATGATCTAAACTTATATGAGTTTTGTTATAAATGTTTTGCAATCATGATTTTTTTATTAATGGTATTTTCGTATTCTTGTTGTGTAAGCTAATTCTGAGTTTTAGAAATCTGCAATATGACCCCAAAAAGATAGTCAACAACGCCAAGCTCTTTATCCCTACCCGCTCTTCAATAAATCACAATATAAAAACATATTTATGCTTCATCAATTAATTGTAGACAAAAGTTTATAATATTTAAATAAGTTGCTTACACTAAAAATATTTTGTTCCTTAAAAAATAATAAAGAATGATATCAATAGTAACAAGACTTTAAACCTGTTTGACAGCACAGAGTCTGTCTTCAAAAACAAATTATTAATTTACTTTCTGTAGGCTATTTGTTTTAATTTCAAATTTCTTCAATTCAATTTATGATTGATGTTTGAATAAGCCAAGACTCTTTACATAAACATTACAAATTTAAACATAAATGTTACATATCTAATTATAACTGAATGGCTCAAGTCAATAAGTGCCCAAGTGACATTTTTGGCGGATTTGAGTTAAGACAGCAATTTTGTTCTACATCCAAAGGGGCATCTTGTGAAAGCATAAACCACCCAAGTTTGAGCTATTTAACCAGTTTTATAAAGCAATGAAAATTAGCCTCGAGGCCATAACTGACCAATTACATGTCACTTAGTCATTTCTTCCCATAAGGTTGGCAGCCATTTCATAAATCAGCTGACTGTCATGATTGTTTGCTTCAGTAACATTCTAACCTTTAGGGGATTATATGTGATGTTCTATAGAAGATTTATGTGAATTTAAGTTAGTAATAAATGCATAATGAGTGATTCTAATAATGCTTTTGTGCCACATAAAAGAAGGAAATCCAATCTTAAAAATTAAAAGAGATGATAAAAATACAAGCAAGAAAACTTTAGGTAAAAATCATGTGGGTTAGAATGCTCGATATTTTACAATAGCCTGAACAAGGCAAAAAAACTGTTAAAGAAACTCCAAATGTTTAGTGTTTGGGTTCGATTTCATGTAAAACGTTCCGGTACCTCATTTACCCTTAAATGGGATATTTTACTTAAGGCAACTGTGGCTTTTTACTTTTGGGATTCACCACTTTTCTCAAGGTGACAACCCCGCTTATATGTGGTCTGAGTGTGATGCTAAACATGGAGCATTTGAGGCATTGTCTTGTTTAAATCACTTTATAAAGAATAAAGTAGGAGAGCAGTGAACAGTTTAGTGAGGCTGCAACAGGACAAGATCGTAACAATGCCGTGGTTCGGTTTCTAATGACTGTTGTCAATACTTCAACATTTAAAACTATTAAATAGTTTTTTACTAGGCGCGGTCACATTTTTCTTCCCTGTGACGCAGAGCATAGCTTGCCAAAATAAATCAATAAAAAGATAGAGCTGGTGTCCCAAGAAATTGTTTGGCCTCTTTATGGGAAAATCATAATGTTTTAATATTCCCAAATATGAAGTGTTTTGACTTTGTCAGAGATTTCAAGTAATCTTTTAAAAGGTCCGTTATATCAAGGGTTGAAACTTTTACTGTTACAAAGTACAAAGGTTTTTGTACACAAAAGGTAGTAGTTTTGTCTAAGTGTCAGACACAACATCTAGTAATGTTGAAATGATTACACCCCGCGTTGGGCGCCAATTGAAATGCTGCCGAGATTTAATGCCCCGTGAATGTGCACTAATTATTATTATACGAATTATACTGTGATATTTATTGAGATATTGCCCTGTTAATGAGCACTATTTATAACAATATCGGGTTTTACGATGATTACATGCCTTAATGCACACTTGCACGTGGTTATGTGATCTGATTATTTGTGATTCTTATTCTTATAAAATGAGTAAGACTTTTAATGTTGCACATGGTTTATTAAATGATTATACCTACGGTACTGAAGATATGGTATTGAATGATACAGTTTTTTGTTAATTCAGATTTTTTTTTAGTGATATCACATGTTGCATATTCTGAATACTGTGTGCTGTTTGGATTTAGATTACTACTCTGTAGATTTATATTACCGACACTGTCACCATTATATTACCGGCTCCCTGTTATTATATTACCGGCACTGTGATATTACACTCTAGGCCTAATATATTACCGTGTACTCTATGAATTTAAGTTACTGGCACTGTAGATTTATGTTACCGACCCTGTGTACTGTGTGGATTTATATAAATTTGTTAAATATATTACTGGCACGCTAGATTTATGTTACCGACACTGTTATATTACTTTTATATTACCGAGTTCTCTGATATTCACTATCAGTACTAATATTACTCATACTGTCACTCTCACTGTTATATTACCGGCACTGTATGGAGTTATGTTACTACTATGGATTCATACGCACAAGCTGCTTATATATGATCTACCCCTAGTCACTTAGACCCCTTGTCACCAGTATTAAAACTAACTAATAGGAGAACTCCCGGCAACCTGATGTTGTGAAGGCTAGCTTCCTATTGGGTAATGATCTTCTAATGCAACGGAGTTGATTTTTTAAAGAAAAGAAAAGTTTTAAAACGTAGTGTATTGAAATTATTTCTAAAAGCACATAATTTTCCATGGATGAAGTATTAAAAGGAATCTTTTCACTGTTCTTTAAAGAAAAATACACTTAATCCGTGACTTTTTGAATATATCAGAAGGGTCCAAAACAATATCATTACAATGTGTGGAATATTTTCTGCTTATTGAAAGGTGGATTTACTTTTAAAGACCTAGCTATGCCTCAAGACCGGCTTTACTCATCTTCCTTTTCTGTTCCCATCAAAAGCGTGAGCTTATATGACATAAAAAACTGTACTTTTACTAAATCCTAATAAAATAAAATAGAGTGTTATAGCTGTGTGAAAGTTCTGCCAATAACTGCAACTCAAGCGAATAGAGAGGCTGGACCTAATCGTATATCTGCACCAACGAGGTGTTGTGCAAGTGATGATAACGATGTTTAAAAATAACTAATAGGGTAAAAGTAACCTCTGCCATTTAATATTATATCTAAATCTGTAAAAAATTATTGTAATAAAAAAACTGTTTGTTGAAAAAAATTGTAAATTTTGTTAATTATTTCCTTGGAAATGCCTTAAGTAAAACATATATCAAACAATGTTTAATATTCTTTGAGTAACCATTATCAAAACATGTTTAATTTGCTACCGCAAGATTTTTTTTAACTTATGATAAAGCAATACCTTAATTTGTAATGAGTTTTATCCAAGAAATGTCTCTGTAACAGCCTCAAAGTCAATAAGTGACCTAGGCCGTGTCTGAATAGTTTGTCCCCTACGCACTTGTGCACTTTACTGCGCACTTTAATAAAACAAGTTTCTGGCGAAAATCATTTCCATAGTGTTAAAGACCTGAAATAATAGTTGTTGAATTTTTTGGGAAATTTTAAATCAAGTAATAGCATCGTGATGTTTTTTTTAGTTTTCCTAAAACATGTATTTCGTAACTTGGGCACTTATTGACTTGAGCCATTCAATTGAGTTGGTGAGAAAAAAAAATTGTGTGATAAATAAAAAAGAATTACAATATATTGACGTTATATCAATTATATTAATTCCATGCATGTATGTTTAAAACGTGAATTTAATTTATCTATTCTAGTAAAACTTAAATTTAAAAATGTAAACAATATTCACTAAACAAAAGATATTGTGAGAATTCAATCTTTAAAGGAGGTGAATAGTTCCACATTTAACATAAATTAACCGTTTTTAGCCAACATAAGAAAAGAAAACCACTAACACATGAGTACAGAACTATAAATAAAAAAACATGTGTACAGAGGTTAAATAAAAAAATAGAAAGCAATACTTGTGTAAACTAGTAATTATGGAAATTTTGATAAAATTAACTTTTAAATTACATCACACATGAAACTAGCCTCTAAAATCATCAAATTAAGATACAACAGCTTCTTTATTTAAATTGCTTCACAAGCACACTATGTTTATTGTGGTAGATCCCCTACAACAATCCTACATAAAGGCTGATTTTGGTAGGAAGAACAGTAGAACTTAGTTACTAAAACAATTTTAATGTATTCATATATCAAGTAATTTTATCTCCAGCTGTCACTTTTAACAGACATCCACAATACCTAGAGAATAACACAAACAATTTATTTAAATGTTACCAATGTTGGCCGCAAATAAATATGTTTCAATTTTCTCCACTGTTCTTCCAACCAAAATAAGGGTATAGCTGTGGAACGTGTTTCTTCCGGAAATTTTGAGGGGAAAAAAAACACTTGAAATTACAATACACATGAAACTGGCCTTGTAATATCACCAAATTTAAGGTGTTACAGTTTCTATATTTGTAATTGCATCACGATTACACTTGGTGAAGAATGTAGTACTTGATTCCTAAAACAATCCTTCTTCTGTAAATAATGAGAAATTAAGTTTGCAATTACATTACACATGTATATGGATCACCACTTTTAATGTTCCACAGTTTATATTTTTGAAATTACAATACGAGAACGCTTGCTGCGGATTGTATTACTTGATGCTTATAACAGCCTTACATAGTTATGGGACATGGTTCTTGTGAAAATATTGAGAAAATCCACATTGAAGTTACATTACACGTAAAGATGGACCTTTAAAATGGTCAAATTTAAGGTGGTAAATTTTTTTAATTTGAAATTATGGCATGGGCATACTTAATGGGGATTGTAGTACTAGGTGCCTATAACAATCCTATATAGCTCTGGAATATTGATATTTTGGAATTTTTGAGAAAATTAACTTTGATGTTATATTATACATGAAAATAGCTCTATAGTACGCCAAATTTAAGGTCCCACAGTTTCTAAAATTATTTTAAATTGTGGCACAAGCACACTTGGTGAGGATTGTAGTAGAGTAAGTACGTATCGACAATAATCCAACATAGCTGTGGAACATGATTCTTAAGGAAATTTTAAGAAAACTAACTTTGAAATCACCTTTAAGATCTATTCCCCTTGTTCAATGCAGTAATGACGTTAAATAAATAAATACTTCATCAGAATTAAATAATTAATTTGAATTTTCACAACATTATCTTTATAATATTATCATCAAAAATTGGCATCAAATTTCAATAATGAACAATCCCCGGATGAAGTGTGATTAAGACATCACAAAGTTGCGGTCAAAAGTGGTGGCAGCGTGGCACGAAATAATGATAGGCTGGTACCCACAACGTTGAGATTAAATACAATCGCACTATATTATTTAGCATTGTTAACTTTTAATAAAAGACTGATTACTATACAATGTTTAGCGCACTAGCTAACATACAACCAATTTTACCAATTACCTTTTGAAACATGTATTTTTACTATTTATTTACTAAGTTGATAAAATATTTGATTAAGTCCTTATTTAAACATTCATGTACAAATTCAAAGTGTATTGCTTTATTTTATATCTAAATAAGTTTATTTTTTGTAAAAAAAATTATTTTTCAAGGAGATCGTTATAGGCTTTGCTAAATTAATAACTTTGTACTGTTGCAGTCATATTTTAGAGAAATCATGCAATTAATGTGTAATTTTCCTTCTGTTTTTGTGTGATGGCTATGATAGTCATAGCTGTTGTGTTTAAAAGATTGTATTATTGTTTATTAATAATTTCCGATTAACTTTAAAAGTAAATATGGTAGCCGATAATTTTATAATAACATGTGAAGGCAAAATGTTGCTATAGCTATAATTATTGTTATTGAAGGAGTAAAATAATGGAAGTTGAATAGTAATCTAAGATCTATTTTTTTGTAATACTTCTAATTCATTTAAAGTTTGCTTGTTACATCTTTCCCATATTATACTCATGTCTTGCTAGTAAGTATGTATCATTGGATCAAATTTATTTTGAGAAGTTTTCTAGGAACGCTGTGCCTTAACCTTGATAATATCTCAATGACTGGTGTTATTCTCTTTTTATACTATAAATTTGTTTTTTCCACGTTATGCTATGGTAAGTAAGTAGACCTAAATATTTTACACTCGTTACTTTATTAATTTTTTGAAAATAAAGTTCAAATTTATTTTGTAAGAAGTAATAAACGATAATGTTATATCTTCTTGGTTATTATTTTTTATTACGTTCTCCTTATTTGATAAAAGATTTAGTCTTCTATGACGACGACATGTTATGGTGATGTTATACAATCTTCGGGTATTATTTATAATAAAGATGATTTATTTTAATCCATACTATCAGAAAGTTTGAGGTGTTATATGGAAGAATCTTTTTGTGGGATTATCAACAATAAGCAATGACGGTTTTGAAAAATAAAATATAGCTAGCCGATTTGTAACCGGCGTTGCACGGGGGTAAAACAGATTGGTTCAAAAGAACCTCGGGTAAAAAATTCCACACCCCACCTCCAACCCCTTCTCAAGATATTTTAATTTTCCAGGTTTTTATATCCCTTTCCCCCTTTTATGGTGTAAGAATTTTAATTCTGTCAAGGTATACTTTTATTTAGCTTTAATTTATTCTTAAGTGGTTATTTATTTTAAACTTATTATTTTCAATGGTCATTGCATTGCGTCGAAGGAAACCCCTGATAGTAATGCCAGTACAGTTATCTTATCAAGATTTTTTTTTTTAGCTGGAGTTTTGTCCAAATAATTCCGTCCCCGTTTTAAAAAACCCACCTTGATCAAGGGTAAAATATTTTGTCATCCTCTTAGAGATTCGTAATGGCCGCCCTATACAAGGAGGAAAGAAATTGACTCCAACAGTGGGGAAGGGGAGAGAGGAAGGAAGAAGTGAGGCTGGGCATTGTTGAAGTGAAAAAAACAAAGAAAGGAGGGACGCGGACTAAAAGAAAAAGAAATATAAGTTGGTTGTTGGTTTTTGTTTTTTTTAGAAGAAAGAAAGTATCGTGACAATGGCAGAGCTTAGTTAATGCCGATTACCCCACAATCAGGCCGGTACAAGATAGTACAACGTCGTAGGATCACATTAATTACTGCCAGAACAAGACTATGAAAAATAAGTGAGATTGTCTGATTCACTATAATCTAACATTTTCAACGCCGAAGACCACATACAAGACGCCGTTAACCTGAGGTGATATGAACACAAACTTTAATGGTTATTCATTCTTTGTTTAAACTACCTTTTCGACCAAACTTTATTAAACGTTTAACTTTTATTACTCCAAGTTCAAAGGTTAACATTAATTTTAGTTTAATTCATTGGCATTAGAAATTTTTCTTGTAGACGTCATTTTACTATTTCATCATTGACTCTAGAAAGAAACTAAATTTTTATTGGCCAAAGTAACGACTTCGACGAATGCAATGACCTTATACAGTGTTAATTGTTTTATTATAAATGTATACTGTATATATATTTAAGGAATCCCAATTGTTTATTAAATAGTGGCTCGTTCAATAAGCCCACTTAAACAGTAAGGTTATATTTTTCCCAACATGACCCAGAGGTCCTGAGAGAGTCCCGTGCTCAAATGTTTTTTTTTGTAGTGTTATGGTTTGTTTTATTTTCTCTGAGCTAATTGTAGTAAAAAGTAAATGTTATTTGTGAACCCAAATATGGTAATCACATTTTTTTAAAGATAAATGCATAATGTAAATATATATATATATATATATATATATTTCCTCCACTTTCATATTAAAATACACATCCAAAATATTATTAAAGATATATTAAAGTTTAAATTTTAAATAAAAATTATTTAACAATGGTGGGTGGTCTTTTTTGGCTCGTGGGCTTTTCAAACCAAACTTTTTTTTCCACTTGAGCAACGCTGGGTACAAATAATAATAATAATAATAATAATAATAATAATAATAAGTTTGTTCTATTCGAAAACTGAAGCTTTTTAACCATTTTCAATTATAAAAAATTAAGTTTATTATTGTCTTGTTTCTGTGCACTAAAATGGTTACGCATTTCATTCTACATTATCGACGCTTTTTGTACCACTGTCCGACATTTTTGTTTACTTTAAATTATCATGGGAGGTGAGTATTATATTTTATTGCACCATTTTGCCTCCCCCACCCCACTTTCTTTCTTTATAGCTTGAAACTATAAAATTTTAAGAAAGAAGTTGAAAAAACAACACATTTGGAAACAAACAGTCAAATATATTTCCTCCCATTTTTAATTTAAAGCATGTGTATTGTCATTGAAAGCAAGGGCAAAAATTCTGTGTCTTTCAAATAACATTCAAACATTTTTACTTTGTTCAATTTTTACCACGTGGTCTATTAACATCCCTTATTTGGCACAATGCAAAAAAAAAAAGCTAAGACCCAGAGCGCGTGACCTTCACGAAACTCCATACGTGGAGGTGTGTTGATGCGTGAACCCCCGGTGGAAGGCACATGAAATGCTACAAGTGGCTGTTAAGAGCATCGTGGTTTTGCGCGTGCTAGTGGGTGACAAGCTTTAGTCTCTCTAGACAGTGCAACCAAGCGTTTTTAACTGATTTAAAAATGACTAATTATTTTTTAAATTTAAAATAATTTAACTATTATTGAGATATAATATTATAATCTTCAGTACAATGTGTTTGTTTTTCAGGTCTGAGTCTCGCACAAGAGCACACGACTTTGACACTTTGAAAGTGTAAGAATTTTAATTCTGTCAAGGTATACTTTTATTTAGCTTTAATTAATTCTTAAGTGATTATTTATTTTAAAACTTATTATTTTCAATGGACATTGCATTGCGTCGAAGGAAACACCTAATAATAATGCCAATACAGTTATCTGATCAAGAATTTTTTTTTACTGGAGTTTTGTCTAAATTATTCCGTCCCCGCTTTAAAAAACCACCCTGATCCGTTGTAAAATATTTTGTCGTCTTCTAAGAGACTCGTAATGGCCGCACTATACAAGGAGAAAAGGAATTGACTCCAGCAGTGGTGAAGGGGATAAAGGGAGGAAGAAGTGAGGCTGGGCATTGTTGAGGAGAAAAATAACAAAAAAAAAGGAGAGACGCGGACTGATAGAGAAAATAAAGGTTTTTTTTCGTTTGAAGAAAGTATCGTGATAATGGAATAGCTTAGTTAATGCCGATTACCCCACAATCAGGCCGGTACACGATAGTACAACGTGTTGGGACCACGTTAATTACTACCAGAACAAGACTGTGTATAATAAGTGAGATTGCCTGATTCACTATCATCTAACATCTTCAACGCCGGAGACTACATACCAGACGCCGTTAACCTGAGGTGATATGAACACAAACGTTAATGGTGATACGTCCTTAGTTAATACTAACTTTTCGACCAGATTTTATTAAACGCTTAACTTTTATTGCTCCAAGTTCTAAGGTTAACATTAATTTTAGTTTAATTCACTGGCATTAGAATTTTTTTTCTTGTAGACGTAATTTTACTGTTTCATCATTGGCTCTAGAAAGAAAATAAATTTTTATTGGCCAAAGTAACGACTTCGACGAATGCAATGACCTTATATAGTGTTAATTGTTTTAGTATAAATGTGTACTGTATATATATTTAAGGAATTATATTTTTATTAAATAGTGGCTCGTTCAATAAGCCCACTTAAACAGTAAGGTAATTTTCCAACATGACCCAGAGGTCCTGAGAGGGTCTCGTGCTCAATTTTTTTGGTAGTATTATGGTGTGTTTTTTCCCGAGATAATCGTAATTTCCTATTAAAATACACATCCACAATATTATTAAAAATATATTAAAGTAAATATTTTAACTAAAATTATTCCACAACAGATATAATAATGACAGTCTAAAAAGAAGCATTTTATCGTGTGGGCCATGCCAACCTTCTGTGAACATTACCATCGATGAAACTTCAAAGAGAAAATTTTCAAAGGATTATTATTTCATGGAAATAGAATCATCTGCTAATATCCCTCACCAGTGGCTTTCTTTTTCTGTTCTTATGGACAAAGTGTATTGCGAAGCATGCTTCTTGTTTGCTGAGAGAAATGCGGAAAATTTCACACCGGAATGGATTGACGGTATTAATTATTGGAGGGTCCCGTCTCAGAAAATTGGTGTTCACGAGAAGTGTATCCTTTGCGTCAAATCTTCCAAAGTCAGATCTGCTTGTATTAAGAACGCAATTATTAACAGAAACCTAGAAAAAATAAATTATCTGTGAGTGGAAAAAGGATAAGATTCCAGTTTACCTAGTTCTCTGTAAAACGAAAAAAAAAAGTTTAGTGACAAAACTATAAGTTTTATTGAAAAGGTTACCATTAGGCAATTGTAGTCCTGGTTAATCAGTATTCAATCCTAAAATATCAAAGTGAAATTTTCATTATTTTATTAATTACCCTGGTGGAAAAGCACAGGAGTAAACCATAGTAAACCAAGGAAAACCGAGGTTGGTTTCGTATGGTTCTTTAAGAAGTAAAACCCAGAGCTTGGTTTGCTCTGGTTTGCTCTGGTTTTTTCCTCTGGTTTCCTCTTGAGATTTTCACCAGGGTATCACTAATTAAAGTTGTTGGAATGTTATCCTTTGTTGATTTTAAGAACTGTCACAAAATAGTTTTATTTAACCAATCTCATCTTTAAAAAAAATCACTCCCTGTTGTTTTTAAACTACCAACTGCGAGTGATACTACATACACCTTAGTGAACAGAATTTATTTTCAAATGTCTAAACATTAATTTGTCTACTACTTGTGTCTCCAAGTTCATCTTGTGAATCGGAAAGAAGTTTTAGTTCACTGCGTAGACTAAAAACCTACTTAAGATCAAGTATGACATAAAAAAGACTAAATCACGTTGCAGTTGGTCATGTGCTCAAAGACGTACTGGACGGCATCGATATAAAAGAAACAGTGAGGTATTTTATTCATAAAAACAAAGAGTTATAGCCCAGGAAAACAGACAAAAAAAAGGGGCCAAAGTGAGATTAATTTATAATTAGCCACAAATTTGAGGGTTTGCTCCAAATGACGCGTGAAATGAAATCCCAAAAGTCCCCTGCAGTGCGATGTGAGCTTTCATTAAAAATGGCGGATCAAAGATGGAACAACCACCTCTTCTCAAGTTTTCTCTCATATTTCTGTTAAGAACACAGATATTTCAAATAGGAAAAAAAAATATTCCATAGATGTCACTCTTTCATCGTATACTTTGAATGTAGCCATAAAAGTGCAATACATTTTTTATTCCATTTATAAACTTTAATTTTTGAAATTTCAAAACCCGATGTTTGCTTATTTGGTCTCGTAGCTTCAAAACGACAATGAAATATATATATATATCTTTTTACCGAGTTTATTTTAACGTTTACTTAGAAGAAATCATTCAAATCCACCTAAAAATTTACGGAGATATGCAATTTTTTGTTGCGACACGACCAAACCTAGGGACTTAACTTCTCTCATTTCGTAGACTAAATAAGTTTTGTTCACCTTTACTTGATTTTATTTGTTTTATTTATTACTTTTTTATTTAATGAGGAAATTGGAAAATAGTTCACTGAGTTGGTACCTATTGTAATATGTATCTGGAATTGAATGCAATAACTCAAAGGTCCAAAGTATCAAACTTCAATAAATGTAGGATTTCAAAAGCCATTTTAATGAAATTAAATTAGGTACAAAGATATATACAAAAATGTGTGCCACATGAACGATGAAAAAGTTTTAAAAGTACAAAGGTATCAATATTTTAAGGTCATTCATCACCATCATCTTCAGAGTCCTCAGGAGGTGCCGAATTCTTACACGTCTCTCCAAGGCAAACAGAACAGAGGAACAGTGAAGACCTGCCTGCTTGCATTGGCAAGATTTAACGTCACAGTCCTTGGATGTTGCTATCTTGCATTTACATGAAATCATGTTAAGGAGATCTTCGGAAGCTGCCAGTATAGTTGATGCTGCTGGAAGTAAGCTGCCTTCCATCATAGTCCATCGCAATGCGGGGGACTTTTGGGATTTCATTTCACACGTCATTTGGAGCAAACCCTCAAATTTGTTGCTAATTATAAATTAATTTCACTCAAAAGCGTTTTTTTCCTGAGCTCGGATCAATCCATTAATGGTTAAGGTATTTATCCATATGATTAATACAACAGTTCAATAAGCTATATCATATATTTGCTATTCAGTGGATAAAAATGATAATTTTTTCTTAATGTGAAGGTAAAATTGTTTATTTAAAGAGCCGTAACAAGGAAGTAGGTTTAAGCCCCCTTCTTCCGAAAGTATGAATAGTAATTTTTTTCAGGCAATATTTAGACCTATAGCTTATTAGAATCTATTAGATTTTCTAATAGTTCCAAACTTAATTTTAAATTAGAACACTTTATAATGCTTAATAAAATATTTGCTGTAAAAAATTTACAACTCAATTTCGGGACGTCATCTCGTGCCACTGCTATTACCTTCCCTTTACCCCTTACCCCTTCCACACAAAAAAAAACTGGGTATGGACTTGGTTACATGGGCAGCGTCCCCCCTCCACCCTAATAAATAAGAACTAGCCAATGCCTATGCAAAGGAAGATCACAAAACTTGAGACCGTTCGTGATGTCGCTACTTTCACTGTAGAAAACGGCTATTGCACTTCTTTATCGGATTTATTTACTGCTTGTTTGATATTTCTCGCTTTACCCGTGACTGTGGCCTCTGTAGAACTCACATTTTCAAAACTTAAATTAGTAAAAATGATTTTCGGAATAGTAGTGCTGGATTTACTATCGTTACCTATTTCTTGAAATTTGATTTTTTTTGTCACAGTAATATACATTTCGTATTTTGTTCACTTGCTGTAGTTATATATGTATTAAATGTACATTCTAGTTATTTAGATCTAAAATGTATACTTTTTTCTACAAACACTAGCCACACAGTGCGAAATTTCTTAGTTTTAGGCTGTTTTCTTAACCTAAACAGGGATTAAAGAATATATATTTTAAGCACCGCTTTGTATTGGATGCATAATTGTAGTACCGTCCTCATAGCACAAAAAATACTATGGTTGGGACAATGGCATGAGGGCCCCCAAAATTATGACGCGCACCTTGTTCCACAACGTTTTAGTTACAGCATTGCCTTGAAAACATTTACTATCAATATAATTTTAATAACATCAATACCACTTAGTTTATATCTTTATTTAATTATCTCTCGTTAATGTTATACATGTATAGTACGTAATAGTTTGTTTTAGATTAGTTTCTTGTTCATCATCTTCATTATCCTCTTCATCCTCCATTAGGGTAAAGTGTTTAGAAGACCAGTGGGTTATTTTTTGGTATTTTTAATTAAATATAGGGTTTTGTTTGTAGCCTCACATCCAAGAGTCATAGTACGTAATTCCTATCCCACCTATCACTTTTATCTTTGCTGATTCTATGCTTACTCTAGCCCTACCCAGAGGTACCGTAAAGAAATATCCGTCTCTCTACCATTTGAGAGCAGCTGAAGTATACCTATGTCCATAACTTTATTATATTTCGGAGTAATATAATATCCACCTTCTTCCTTTTTTCCACCCACTATCTCACCTTACTCTATCTCATTCAAATATTGGCCGGGGGGTGGAGAATTGAGTACTAGTGTAGAGGGTGTAAAGGTGGGTAAGGATAGATTTCCTTACTTACGGAAAATTGAAAACACATTTTTCAAATATATTTGAACGCCAGTAGAATAATTTAGCAAGTTATGACATTATAATCTTGAATCCCATAGAGCCGGTAGCATCTATATCTCAACACTAAACATCTCCACGTTTAAACTCTCAAAGGTTTGTTGGAAGGACACTCTTTAATCATATATAACCCTGCAATGGCTAGTCCAGCATATCAACACATGTCTTTTTTTCAAAAGAGTATCACTTATTTCTGCCACCCGTGGAAACACAACCATTGAAAATAATGCAAGAAATCATGCCGCATGTCACGAGAACCGGCCAGAGAGCTATGCTAGTTTAGTCATGCACTCTCGTGGAAACGTTACCATTTGAAACCATGTATAATCAATAAGCCCTACTAACATTCACGCAGCTAAAATTGAGGCGTTTATTGCAACACCCAACTTGTAAAAAAATTGATACTAATTAGATGTATTCCGACAGATGTCACTGTCCTCTCCACAATTAACCAAATTATTTTCTGCAAAAAAATGCAGTTGTCTGTTGTAGAAGCTTTAGGAATATCACTGATTCCGCAAGAACACCAGAAACCAAAACCTATTTCCGTAACAAAAAAAAATCATAATTTTGGTGTTTGAAAGAAATTCTAGTTTGGGTGTTAATAGTGCCCTAATATTAATTCTAATATTTATTTTAACAATTGACATTCTTTTTGTTGCTGCTCCCTAGAATTATTTCCTGAACTAATTTAGCGTTGGTTTTATTTCGATTTGGTTTTTGTTGGTAATAAACCGTTACATTAATGGGGATGTGGATGAGTTACTCAACTTATCTTTCGTGTTAACTTGATCTGTGTTATCTGTGCTATTTATATCTGTTTAAAATGGCGGTGTCGGGTCGTTCTCGATTTTTTGCTCTGAAAAAATGGGCTTACAATCTTTCAGGATTCAATAAATATGGATTACATCACAATGACGTCTACGATGAAGATTTACCAGATGTCAAAGAAGCATTACGACGACTTCCACAGCATATTAAAGATGAACGAAACTTTCGTATTATTAGAGCAATGCAACTTTCCTTAATGAAGACTGTTTTGCCAAAGGAAGAGTGGGTAAAATATGAAGAAGATAACAAGTATTTGGATCCTTACATAGAAGAGGTTGCAAAGGAAAGACAAGAGCGCGAGGAATGGAATCGTGTTAATTAATATGTAATTTAGTTGGATAAATTGTTAAATATAATCATTTAGATGGCTATATTATTACTTTCAAGAAGATACATTTAAAAATTGAAAATTTGTTTTGTAAATATTAATTTTAACATTAAACACGCAGTAAAAATTAGGTTGTGTTTTCATATTGTTGCTTAGATAAATAAAAGGTATTCTTATAATCTACCAAATTTTCAATATTTCTCTGAGTACCTGCCTATTGCCGCTTTAGCTTTGCTTTCTGAATGCCGGGATTCACGCATCTTAACATAACAACTCTAGCAAAAAAAAACAATATATATTTCTCAAATTTAACATTAATTATATTTAAAGTAATCTTTATGTTATCTAGTCTTCCATCAATGTGGTATGATGTTCATCTGTAAGGAAAAAATAATTTTATTTAATCCATTTACATTGAATATGGACTGTTTGAAAACAAATCATTTAGGGCTGATTAGGTTACAGGTACTTGCAATAAAAGCTTTACTGGATATACAAAACAGTATAACAAGAGACTATGATGTTTTAGAGTTAACAAAATGTAGAAAATAAAAATGTAGGCTACCGAAGAATTCGTCTGCATACCATAAACAAATGAAGTCCTAAATAACCCTGTTGACGTTACTTTCAATGTGATTGGCTAGCTAGAACACATGGTACCTTCACTTAATTTGAATGTTCTCCCTGGACAAGTTAAGTGAATGTTAACTGCATTATGATGGCTTCCATTTAAAAACAAGAGATTGTGATCCCAGAATTAATTTGTTAGTTTATAATTTTAAACATATAACTATAGGTTTGAAAATTGTAGCACAGACCTAATACTGGAGGGAGTAGGAAAATCTCACACTTTTGATAAAACCATGCTTTGCTATTAAAATATTAACAGATAAAATTAATATTCAATTTTATGTTGTGGGCTCTTCTTTAACCCTGAAAGAAAGTAAGCTTACCTTTCATGGTTTCACAAGGTTATAGTTATCAAGACAGGCTTTGTTGTAATCCATAAAGGTAAGATCCCTCACTATCTTTCAGGCTTAACGGAGTGTAGGCCTACATAACACATTAATGACCTTTTGACAAAATTCTGCAATTATACAATTGCATGTTGTGATATTAGGATTATCAATTAAGGCCTAAAAAGGGAAACAATTTGATCTTAAAACCAGGGGGTGGCACAATTTGAGCCAACATTCACGAGTCCACAGTAGCCTTATTGTACAAGTCTTGACGTGAGTTAGCAAGCATTCATTTCACTATTGCAAAATTGAGTTGTTTTTTTGTACAACCCACCTCTGTGGCGTAGTTAGCTAACGCGCTAGTTTCGTGTTGCTGTGGCGTAGTTAGCTAACGCGCTAGTTTCGTGTTGAGCTAGACTGCTGAAGACAGGGAGATCTAGGTTAGAATCTCACTCAGATGAACTGGGGGTGGTTTTCCCACTCTCCCTCCACACAAATGTGGGTAAGGTGACTAGATAAAGTGAATCTCGAAGAATGTTTCCAACTTTCAGGTTTGTGTGTAGAAATTACAGGGCTAGGCCACAGACAAATAATATACCCAGACACTCAGCCTCCAGGTTAAAATGGTTGCGCTCCTTTTGCCAGCTTGAGTCCTTCAACACTAGGATCACTGCGGTTAGTCCTATCATCACCCAGCAGTGACACTAGCGAAGCCCAGTGTGGAAGGACTCAAGCTGGCAAAAGGAGTGCAGCGAAACCCCTGTAAGGTTGAGTGTCTGTTTCTTGTCTGTGGCCTAGGCAAAGGTTTTAACCAAAGTCTCACCAGCACTTTATAAGGAGGGACTGAAGGAAAAGCTGAAATGCTAATTTTCACACTTAATATTTTATTTTACAACATGAAATTAAAGTAAGATATAGGTCTTGACTTAAGCTTGTTTCTAATAAAGTCAGAACAGTTTTAATTTTTTGAATTAAATATTTTTAAGTAATTTCACCTATTTTATAAGAATATTATATTTATATATTATATTATATTATAATTACCCAGAACAAGATTTTAAAAAATATCTCTGTAGAAACAGACAACTATGCACTTTAAAAATTACTTTCAAAGTTTGTTTAGCTAATTAAAATAATACCCAACTTAATTTTGTTAGTATAGGCCTAAGTTACCTCTCCATGTTAAACATCTTGGTAAAGAAACATTCTGCAAATGATACACAGCTGAAATGTCAGACTTGCATGTGGCCTGATCTACGATTCGTTACAGCCTGCAGACCTTTGGATGAATTATCATATAATGCAGGACAAAATATTGTAAAAATACACCGTTTGAGATTATGATACAGTCAAACCTGGATAATTTGAAACTGAAGGGACTACTAGAAAAATTCAAATTTGTTAAGTTTTTATTATGGGCAAAACAATAACTTCAAACATCACTTCAGTGAAGTAAATACACTGATGTGTACATATAATTTTATTCTTATATTTTCCATAGCAATATGTACAGTGCAGAATACTGTGTTTAGGTTACAGTGTTTTTTAAATATAGACGTTTTTGGAGTTAGTATTCAGAACTGTAATAAACTCTCTTTAGTTTATTCAGCGCCTGGGGAATAGAGGGGGCTTACATTATGTTGTCTCTCAAAAAGCCTTCTCAACTCTTCGATGTGGTCCATGGCTTGTGTAGATGTTGAGATCGGTTTCTCTGGAAGTTCCATCTCTTCCCCTTCATCTGAAGATGCATTATCATTTCTATTGTTCATAAAATCTGCCCTGCATCAGTTCACCGCAAATTGCTAAGTTCTCATTCAAGCTCACAAAATACTTATTAGGAACACCTGTGTCATATCCAACATCTTCCCAGCTGTACAAAGTGAGTACAATCTTCTATACTCCATTCACGGTAGGAATTACTCTCTGAAAGGTCTTTTTTCCTACCAATATCCTACTATATAATAGCTTTTTGGTAGGGAAAAAGGCCTTTCAGAAAACAATTCCTACGGTGAACAGACTTTAAATAGTTTAATTTTGCTCTTCAACATCATTGTGGCAGAAACCTCCATTTCGAAAGCAGTTGGTGATGTTTTGCGTCACTTGGTCCCACACACTCTTACAAATACAAGCTATGTTCGCGTCGCCTGCAACAAGCAGTTCTGTCTGTACTTTCCTGCTTTTTTGCGTTCGACTCGCGGAAGCAGGTCCACTCCCAGGCTGTTCGCGTCGTCATCGCAGCTGTAACCGTGGCAGGAAAACCTTTTCAGTTCCATCTCTTAAGCGGGAGTGAGTGTGGCAGGTTTGGAACTGGAGAAGAAGAAGAATAATAAAACACGTGCCAACATGATTAATAGACTTCACCTAAAAACTTGGATTGATTTTTGATTTAACAAAATTGACTAATTTTGAGTTGACTACAAGAAAAGGTTTGCACACATGGGTATAGACAGTGACATCTTAAATTATTGTCAATGGAGATATTATCTTTCCACCTACACCTGGTCTTCAAAAGTGTCTTTTTCATATACCTTAAAAAATATAAGCCTAATGAAAGTTTTAGAGCCACTTGGTTGTAAACCTTTTTACAATTATTTTTTAAACATGTATTTTCAAACATAACTTTTTTTTTACCAGACAGAATATTTGTGGTCACAAAAAGTACAAGGGGAGAACCAAAATAAACCGGACTTATACTCTAAAAAATTAATTTATAAGTTTTTTACAAAATTCTTTCAGTTTCCTTCAAAGTACTCTCCAGTAGATGCGATGCACTTGTCCAGTCTTTTTTCCTACTGTGTGAAGCACCTCTGGAACTATTCAACTTTAATATCGTCCAGTGCCCTCTGCAAAGCTGTTTTTACAGCCTCCACATCATCAAAACGCTTCCCTTTTAGATTTTTTTTCATTCTCGGGAACAGAAAAAAGTCGCATGGGGCTAGGTCTGGCGAATACGGAGGGTGGGGATTGATAGCCCACCCCTGAGAGCTCAAATAGTGGTTCACAGACCAGGCCGTGTGTGCGGGGGCGTTGTCATGGTGAAGGAACCAATCACCTGATCGCCAGAGTTCTGGGCGTTTCCTTCGCACATCCTCCCTTAAACGTCTTAAAACTTCCTAATAAAAGTGCTGATTAAGTCTGACCAGGGAGGACAAATTCCCGGTGCACAATTCCACAAACATTGAAAAACAACATGATCGTGTTAACATTTGACCTCACTTGTTTTGTTTTTTTTTTGTTGGGAAGAGTTGGGGGTCTTCCACTGGTTAGACCCTTGCTTGGTTTCGGGGTCATATTCATAACACCAACTCACATCACCTGTAATGACCTTGGTCAAAAAGTTTGGATCACTTTCAATCTGATTTTTCAAGTCCTGGCTCAAATTCAGACGAATGGTTTTTAGATCCTGTGTGAGCAGGTGAGGAACAAACTTAGTGGCAACACGTCTCATTTGCTAATCCTGTCAAAATCCGCTGGCACGAGCTCCAACTCACTCCTGTCTATGCTGAAACTTTGTCGATCGTGAAACGACGATCCTTGTTGATTTTTTGGTGAATTTTTTCAATGTTTTTGTCATTTTGAGATGATGAAGGGTGCCCAGAACAAGCATGATCTTCAATACTCATCTCACCACGTTTAAAGCACCCAAACCACTTGAAAACTTGTGTGCAGCTCATAGCATCCTTCTTGAAAACCTTTTGAAGCATTTGGTAAGCTTCCGTTGCCGATTTTTCAAGTAGGAAGCAAAATTTCACACACACTCTTTGTTCCTTTAAATCTGCAGGCAGCAAACAAGAACAGTTGAGAAAAACAGTAGTGTATTGAAGACCTAACGCAAATTGTAGATTTCACTTTCAAGTGAAATAATAATAAAAACCACCATTCCCTAAAAATTAGATTTAAAATAGTCTCGGATGATTATTACAAATGGCCCGCATTAGTGGTTGCATGATATAATTAGCTACTCTGTCTACACAAGTGGTGGGTGAAGGGTAATTTTTCAAAGCTAAATATTTCAAAAATATAGTTCTACTCCCAGCTATTGTTTAACCATTTAAGTATTTTCGCTCATATCAGTAGAAAGTAGAAACTGATGTTTTAAGTGGACTGAATAGCGATGTAATCATCATTAATACTTGGTTTATCAGATGATCAAGAACAATGTTTGCTTCCACCATCTTAAAACAGAAAACAGAAATGAGTAAAAAGCTGTTTGCGTCGCCTCAGAGAGAACAGCTTGTTCCATTTGATTCCAACTTACGCCCAACTGTACTCGTCACAGGTGTGGGACTGTTCTCAGCGAACAGAACTACAGGCAGCTTGGAGAATGTCAGTTTTAACTTTGCTATTCTTACCGATGTAAGCACCAGGGAGAATGTTCTGAACCACAAGTCGTAGGTAGAAGTGCTTGAAAGTTTTAATATTCCTTGATCCATAGGTTGGACTACTGACGTCATATTTGGGGGCAAAGCATATCTTTACATTTTCCATTAGAGTAATGGTGTTGTGTGCGGTGCAGTTGTAAAAAAAATACGATTGTTCGGTTTTGTTTGCAAATTTTAGTGCCCCTGCATGCAGAGAACCTTCTATCCGCGCAGCAACAGTCGAGTAATAAACATGTTGCATACACAAGATTTTAAGCTTTTTTTCCATCATCTTCGTGGAAATTTTACTTAGAACTAAACCAAATAAGTTTGAATTACATGTGATTTTTTAACATTGTTTTAAGAGAAGGTTGAAGGGACCAAGGGAAAAGTTCAAACTAAACACAAATTCAAATTATATACGTTCAAATTATTTGGAAATTCTTCATTATTTGGGGAAATATAGTGAGTGAGGTTTGGGTACCCAATTTCTTCTCTATTTCACCAAAAATCAATTTAAAAAAATATTATTTTTTTTGTCAAAGATGTGCATGTTAACAGTTTTCAATGTATTAAAATATGTGTAGGTTATGGCTGATTTCCATAATTATAATCATTCATGCCCTAAGCTTCATCTTTCATATATACTTAATTGTATAGCTTTGCTTTCTTCCATTATAACAAAATATAAAGACTAACCCACAACTTTGCTGCAAAAAAGTTTCAAATTTCAATGGGAAAATAGAGAGAACTTTTTTTTGTTCTAATAATAATAATTTTAAAAAGGAGTTTTTTTTACTTCAAAATGGTGACAATATTGAGTTTTCTGAAATGAGGACTCATTATTTCCACTGTTCAATGTGGCCCTTATGATCAAACAAATATGGCACCTGATATGGGCCTATATTGTCTAAGTTTATATTCACAATGCTTTTGGTCGCATAAAATAATATAACTTCACTTCAGGTATAATTCATATTATATGATTCGGCTTCAATTGGAAAGGAAAAAAGTGCATGTATTTTGCCCGCACCTAAAAATATTACTTCCAAATTATTCCAAAAACCATATTAATGAAATCTGCGTAGATTGTGATCTGGCTATATTTTAAAATCCTCTTCAAAGATCAAGAAAAACTAAATGGATGTTTAATTAAATCTGTGTGAACTGAGATCTGGATGTATTTTAAAATCTTTTTCACATATCAGGGGAACTAACTGGATATTTATTGGGGCATAACTTATTTTTCGGTTTAGGGGTGGGGAATGACTATAAGAAGGATCTTAAATAGTCATGATTAACAATAAAATAATGAATGCCTTTTTTATATAAAACATTTAATTGGATACAACAATAAAAAAAAGAGCTATTTATAATGTCATAATAGCTCGCTTTAGATTCCTATCTCGTTTTTTGCGTTTCTTCTCCCTGTCTTTTCTTTGAAGTGTGGCATCTCGAAACAACTGGACACCTTCACGGGCCTCCAAATCTCTCTGCAGGTAACGTAGACCTTGCAGATTGTAACCCACCATGTCCTAAAAACAAAACCTTATTAGTCAGGAACAATACTGCTTAAATTATGCTCCAATAAAATTAAATAAGTCAAAGGATTGAGTGGCACAGTCAATTTGTTTTCTTCAAGAAGCAGTCGCCTTTTTTGTTCAGTGGTGTGAACAATGTTCATATTTTTACTTTTAAAGCTATATTATGTGTGGTAGAACTCTTTACCGTACCTTGTTTCAATGTATCACAATTATTAAGTAGCAGTGGCGGTCAGTCCATGTAAGCATTGAAAGCACTGCTTGCCTACTTTCAACGAAATAATTATTATTCTATTAAATAAATTAAAATAACTAAAATATTTTTAAAATCCCAAACATAATATATTTTGGCAGCCTCTTTATTTAAGATTGTTAATTTTTCAAGTGTCTGTGGGGTTGTCCTCTCCACGAAGCCCACGATAGCGGGATAGCTTCTATAAAGCAATCTCAACCCTGCCTCTATGGTCTTCAAATGTCATGAGGGTTGAAAGGGAGAGAAAGAGGCTAAGACACATGCGCCTCTTATAGGTACCCTATACAATCAGGAGAGGTAGAATAAAAGCACAGTTTAAACTGCCTCTTGCTATCGTGGAATGAAAGAATAACTGTACATATCCACCTAGTGCTCATTGTCAATGTTGGAGCATGTGGAGTGTCAATTATACTTTAGTTGTGTTTACTGGCGGGGAATGAAAGAATAACTGTACATATCCACCTAGTGCTCATTGTCAATGTTGGAGCATGTGGAGTGTCAATTATACTTTAGTTGTGTTTACTGGCGGGGAATGAAAGAATAACTGTACATATCCACCTAGTGCTCATTGTCAATGTTGGAGCATGTGGAGTGTCAATTATACTTTAGTTGTGTTTACTGGCGGGGAATGAAAGAATAACTGTACATATCCACCTAGTGCTCATTGTCAATGTTGGAGCATGCACAGTGTCAATTATACTTTAGTTGTGTTTACTGGTGGGTCTTGTACGGGTCATAATTTGTTTTATTAAGATGCTAGTCTTTATATTTTATTTATTATATTATTTATTTTAATTTAATATAAATTTATATTTTCAATATGTGTGTGGGTAACGAGGAATGTGTAGTTGGTAAATTATTAGTGACTTTGCTTTTAAAAGTGAGATTGTTAAAACTGGTAGACCAACACCTGATCTTCCGCAACATACTTTCAGTTATTTTTATAGTAAGTTTTAATCCATAGATTTAAGTGAATTTATTTTTATGAAATTATTGCTCTACTCCCAAAATGGTCATCTTAAAATTAGTTAATGATTTATAGTTTATTTTGACTTAAATTATGCTCCCAAGAATTTAATGTAAAAAAATAATTCAAGGCTGCTTGCCCACGAACCGCCACTGTTATGTAGGTACCTCAAAGAGTTACTTCAAATAGAAACTGTGGACTTGAAACCTTTTTGTAAACAAATGTTGCTAAGCAACATGTGAAAGTTTAAATTTTTGAGACCTCTAATATTTTTAAAGTTCCTGCCAATTTCTCGAGTAAGTGTGCATGCTTTGCCTTCCTTCTTAAATTTAATATCAGTATTACTTTATATAGGCCCTATATATAACTATGATAAATTTAAAAAGTAAAGAGTTTTCTTTGAAGAATTATAATAGATTAGACACCTTGGTAGTCAGTAGCGTACCTGTCTGCTGAGCTAAGGGTCCTGGGTTCAATTCCCGGCATGGGCGAAAAATTTATCATCAATCAAATGTGGGTTTATCCTTTCACAGTGTTAAATTAACAGCCGGTAATTGGTTGTTGTACCTGTATTAGTAAGTTAGATTACCAGGCATATGAAGCTATGACAGGCCTAGCAAGCCTGTAGTGGCAAATATATATGGCTTGAATAAAGAAACTGACCTAGGCCACAGGCTGGAAACTAATAGATGTACAAAAGTTATCATATCAGTTTGTTAAAATGATTTAGGTTGGCTAAAGGAAGTTTATCTCATAAAGCTCATAAAGAGATGTTGAAAATTGTATGCTTAAAAGCTATGCTAAAAAATATAAGAGTCTAGTTGTTTCAATCAGCCTATAAATTAGCAAAGAAAAACCAGTCGATAATTTTGAGCTTGAAATTAATCCACAAAAAGTGAAAAGAATTGACAGTAGGATTCATCACTCAACCAATATGTGCACAGACATAGTAATCACATTGAAAAATATTTTAAAATAAAACTAGCTAAAATAATTGCAGTAAGTCTTATAGAGTTTTTTTTTTAAGATAGACCGGCCTATAAATTAAGACATTCCTCTCCCCTTGACGGTAAAATATACCATTTTTCCATATCGATTATAAAATTCCCTGACGTTTCATTGATTTTATTGGCAGTTCAAATTTCTCTGAGTGATGCCAGTGGAACAGGCATCTTCAAGTTTATAGCCAATCCAGGATTTGACCTGAATTGCATGTTATTTCTATACTGAGAGAGTGGTCGACTCTCGAGAGTGGTCGACTCTCGAGAACCCTTACCTTCTTTCAAATATAATACAATTACCTCATAAAGCGAAAAGAGGTTTTCCTTTATAGAGATAATTAAATAATATTAAATGTATTTCTCACCCTGACATCATTGACAGTTGTGAACATCAGTTTCTTTAGTTTGACAATGATTGGCAGCAATGTCTGATTGCCGACAATCGGTCCATGGTATATCTTGAGAAGAAACACGACCACCTTACACAACAGTTCAGTCTGATGTCCTCTGCTCAGCAATGGGGGAAGAGAGGTCAATAAATCACAAACCGAGGTGAAGGGGAGAATCAACAGAGATTCCTCCAAATCACTAAAACATATTTCAAATTCACATCTCAGTAGTGGCCCATAAACTGAGAAAATAACGTCACATTACTGTAGTGTTTCAGCAATTACACCTGTTATTATTTAGGACCTTTTTTAAATACTATTTTAACACCAGTTTTTTATAGCACTGCATCTTACTACCCATTCAGGATATACTAACACCACAGTTATTAATGATTTAATACAAGGGGTAAAGATGGAAAATAAATGTTAAAAACTGACCCCCAGTGCACTTGGCCTAGATTTAGGGGTAGTTAACAAAACTTTATAACTAGCTAAAAAACCCCATGGTATAAATCCTTTAAATTTTGTTTTAAAAACAAATGTTTGGTTTAAATTCTCAAATGAAAATTGATTTTGTCACAAAAATGGATTTACAGGATTTAAAAAAAAATCACAAATACGTCAATTGACATTCACATAAAGATGTTCATACTTTTAACAAATGTATGAAAAAAATGCATCCATTTAGTTTTCCATCTATCTAGTATGCTTAAAATTTTTGGCATTTTTAGCTAAGTAGTATATCAACTATAAGAGCAGGAAAATAATAATCTCATTATTACATCCACCAAACAATCCATAGAAAAAAGACTTCACAAAGGAAAAGTGAAATACCCTAACTTTCAACAAACACAACCAAAGAAAAATATAACACACTATATTTGATAAATACATTTTTCATATGAAGCGAAAAAATTATATATATATATATGATTTTATTTATATCACTTGCTAAATAAAATATGTATATTCACCTAATATTTAGGTTTTCAAAATAAATACTTTTCTTTCCATTAAAATCAGTAGAGAATATAACAAACAAGTTATTAGTTAAAGTGATTCAAGTGTAATAAAAATGATCAACGAATTTTGTGATCAAATGTCCATCTAAACTAATTAGTCAATAATGTACGTAAACATCGAGTCATGGTTTTAAATATATTTTTGCTACCGTGGTCTAGCGATTAAATTAAAAGACTATTTTTAAAATCAAAAGGGAGGCTTATCACAAAAGTTATTTACATAAGCCTTTGCATAATAAATATTACTTTCATTTTAAAAAAATTAGATAATTTGTCAGAAAAACTGAAATTTTGCATATTAATACTTTTAATATTTTTATTTTGTGAACTTAAAAAATAATTTAGGGCTGGTCTTATGATTACTAGATAAATATTGCTATCGAGAGGTTAAAGTTTGCGTCCAGATAAATGTTATCAGCCACTTTAATATTTCACGCTTATTATGCGTACTGAATTTATCTGCCGGATAGCTATCTGAAGGATATCTATATTTTTATGCAGAAAGGTTGGTACTGTTTTTACTGGTGCACGCATGCATATAAGCCATACAGCTACTGCTACTACCTGGAAAGTGACTACAACGCTCAACATTTGTTAAATAATGGCGGCTAAACGAGTGCGAGTAAACAGAGGGTGTCATGTTGGCGCAGAAGCTAAGATGTCTTGAAAGTACTAATTTCGGTGTCTGCCAAAATGTGGTCAATAGTTGGGTACAACGTTTACAAAATTTCATTTATTGTAGTCACATTTTGATAGTTTGTTCTTATATAAATATAGCTCTACAAAAAGCTTGTCAGTTTGTAAAAAAGTTTGAATTAAATGTTCTAACTTTATATAGTTAAGAGCCCGGGCCTGTGCTTACTAGACACGTGAACCAAGATTTTAACCTAAAAACAGATTCTGATAGGTGAAACCTAGTGAAAAACAACGCGACACTATGGCAACAACCATTTTAACTTTCAGATCAAAGTTTTAGGTACTTAAACCTCCCTATAAAAATGTGATGGATAAATACATTTTATCTGGCAGATAAATGCTATCAGGCAGTCATAAGATGCACTTTTAACTTACCGCCCAGATAGAAATATTTATCTGCCTGATTA
Organism: Timema bartmani; assembly: GCA_902151455.1. NCBI lineage: Eukaryota > Metazoa > Arthropoda > Insecta > Phasmatodea > Timematidae > Timema > Timema bartmani. The sequence goes on from CABFWB010002526.1 coordinate 79,832, forward strand.
ATATTTATCCTGGAGTCATAAGATGATTAATTTGAACTTTACACAGGGTTTTTGTGCTTTCAAATGGGATTTCTCGCATGTTTCGTCAAAAGTAGGTGTCCTTAAGTATATCACCTTACAAAGCAAAAAGAATTTAATACTTCCTGGCTAATAGGTTAAAAGCAAATAGAAACAAATCAACATCCTCTGTACTTGTGGTCCTTACTCAAAGAAAACAAAACAAGCCATTTGTTATGTTTATCTGTCATTCAGACTTTGCACAGTGACCAAACAAGTGTTGTACCTGGTTCGTATCCTAGCAAGTGTCTCCAGCAGGAAGTCGTCAGGTGTCGACACTTTATAGGCAGTCATGATGGCAGGTGGGGGTGGAGGTTTCTTGGAAGACTTAGACATCTGGCTATGTTCTAACAACTGCTCTCTGTATTCATGGCACACCTCCAGACATTCTAGCAACTGTTCTGCCTGTAGGAATATATTAAACAATGTTGGTAAGTTCTCTTGTAGACAAAAGTTTGGGGTGGAAAGTCATGTAGTTAATGTTGTTAGAATACTTTAGCAATGGTCTATGGTTAATATAGTATATTAACTAGGAAATGTACCCGGTGTTGCTCCGGCAATACTTTAATTGCTACAAACAAACATTAAAAAAATCTCATTTTATTTCTTCCGACCCTGTTTTTAATACATTAAAAAAAAACTAAATCCAAATTTTAAAATTTCGACTTCAATGTGCACATGTTTGTGCACAGGAGCTACTAATGTTTAAATTTCAGACCTCTGTGTGTGATAGCTATCACGCAAGGCTCATGACAGACACACAAATATAGGTCAGGTGTCAGCTATTTGAATTAGGGAATAATTTAAGGAATTCTGTAGTAAAGTATTTTAATTGCCTTATTCTAGGTCTGTAATGAACATATTAAGTTTTCCCCTTCCCACAAGCTCTGCGTTCGACGCCATCTTCACAAGATGGCGCCTGAATGGGGATTTTCATGAATATCTTGTTAAACATTAATTTTATGGTAAAAATAGTTACTCATCATCATCATCACTCGACGTGTCCACCTCTGTAGGTCGTCTGAAACATCCTTTTCCATTCCTGTTGACCTCCCCAAACTTCTCCCTCAGCCACGCGTCTCCAGTCCACTCCTTTAGGCTCCATGTCCTTCTGCGCTTGGTCCGTGCTCTTCCTATAGGTCTTCTACCCTTCTCTTTGTTTTGTAAGGCTTCCCTAGGCATTCTCTTCTTCAGTTTCATCACATGACCTAACCACAGCAACCTTTTTCTCTTCAGTGTTTCTTCTAAAGATATAGCTTTTAAACCATCCCTAATTATTTCCTTCCTTCTCCTGTATCTTCTTGTTACGTTCTCAATACCTCCCAGGAACCTCATCTCTGTTCCTGCAATCTACTTCAATCTCTCTTCGTCCATGTCCAGGTTTCAGAGCCATGTGTCAATGTTGAATGATAGATAATATTCTTTATATAAGAAAGTTTTGGCCTCTTTTCCTATGTTCCACCGCCAGAATTTATCCTTAACCAACAACATCATCATAAACTGTTTTCAGACTGTGGCCGGGTCAGTTTAATAAAATGCCTCATACTATATCCTTAACCACAAGGTAGAAGTGTCCACTCTTCCATATCCTTTGTCCTATTTCCTCCTGGATCTTACCATCTGCGGTAATCTTACTTCCTAGATAGCAGAAATCTTCCACCTTTCCATTGATTGTTACTTTCTTTGCTGGGTTTGTGTTTCTAGCCACCTTCATTATCTTGATCTTTTACACGTTCATGTCCAATCCATATCGTTCCATCGCTCCTGCCCATTTAGCTAGTTATCTCTTAAAGTCCTATTCAGACTCCTCCCAGGTCATGACATTGTCTGTCCATACCATCACATTCAGTTCCCTTGGGTTTCGGTGACCTTGGACTTGGCGATAATTTTATCCATTACCATATTAAATAGAATTGATGATAAAATACTTTCGTCTCACTCACCTTTCTGTTTGGACCCAATCAGAGTGTTTATATTCTATTTTTACACGATTTTCACCCTTATCATGTTCCTTATTTGTTCCATTATCCCTACATCAACTCCCCTTTTTCTTAAGCCCAACTATATAATTTCTCTTAGTACTTTGTCATAAGCCTTTATTACATCAATGAAGGCTATCATGGTATCTTTACCACATTCCCATCTTTTTTCAATGATCTATTTCAGTATAAAGATCGAATCAACTGTAGATATTTCTTGCCGAAATCCACACTATTCTTCCTTTGCTGTTTCCTCTATTCTTCGCTTTAGCTTTTCGTAGGAGTAATTTTTCATATATTTTCAGACAGTGGCACAGCAATATAATACCTCTGTAATTTTAACACTTTGACTTGTTACCTTTTTTTTTATATATGGGCACAATATAACCCCTTTCCTCCAATCTTCTAGTATTTTTCTTTTCTTCCAAACTGCTCAAAACACTCAGTATAACCACTGTAATTCCATAGGGCATAGCTCCTGCTGCTTTTATCATTTCAACCATCAATTCATCTATTCCTGGTGATTTTCCATTAGGTAGCTTTCTCACTGCTACCACTAATTTATAGCTATTATGTAGTTTATTTAAAATAAAATTCTATAATAAAAAGGTCATAAGCATATTTTTCTTAAATGAAATCTTTTGGAATGATAGCCATGTGAATTCAACGATTTTCCCACAAATGCACGCAACAAAGGGGTTCTTCTCCTATATTTAAATATTTATGTCAAATACTTAAATTTTATCAACTAAAATGTAATCACTGCATTTGTTACTATATATTAATTTCTATGCTCTAAGAATGTATATTTAATACAATAATGATTTATAATTTATTTATTTGTATAAGTTAAAACCTTTACCCATATTGAGTATTTATTCCCGTTTCCCTTATTCTGCTCACAAAAAAGTTATAACTCACGATTAGGATTTGAAGGGAAATAATTAGTGCATGTGTTAATAAATATTAATGTTTTTATGTGCTAAAGAAATATATTTGACATATTCATACTTATTTCCATAAGTTCAAGTAATTTATCAAGATTAAAATTCGAAAGTAAAATGTAGATTCAGATTAATAAAATAATGGATTCGACCCCACTTTAGTAATACATGAAGCAACTTACAGCCCTCTCACTGCCAACAGTCTTCTTGGAGGGCAAGTTGAGATTGCCCTGCCCGGGTACCACAGAGTCCTCGCCTGTGGCAAGTGCTGCCTCATCTTCTCTCTCCCTCTCCTCCTCTTGTTCATCCTCGAGAACCAGGGGCTCCTGGGTTCTCTCAAAGAACCTCAACACGTTGTCTGACCCACTCGACACTACGTACTGGCCATTGGGGCTGACAGCCAAGCTCCACGCTTCCCCGTGGTGAGCCTAAACATTTCCTCAGCCTCAGTTCTCAAACACCTACTCAGACCCATAACCATGCCACAAGTGAAACTAACCATTAAAAACCAAGAAGGCAAGAAGCGTCCCTTACTGTAGCAAAGTAATAAGTAATATTCATGATAATGTTTTAAAATAGTCAAGACGTTAGGACAATGACTTATCTTTAAATAATTGGAAGAAGGTACAGGAAAGGTGGATATACCGTCTTCCAAATATATATTAAAAACTACCTTAATAAAGCGAAAAGAGGTTTTACTTCAAGAGTTATCTTTAAATAAATAATACACCTGTATTCAAAAGAGGGACAATATCAATGAAGAAAGAAGATGGGAACAGCCATATCAATGAATCACAAAGTCAAGAAAAGTACCCACCTAAATAGTCGTGAACTAGCCCATATTTAAACTTAGGTCTGGGATGATCATGTTGATGCAGATTATTTGTTTCCGTTTAGTCCGATGACCGATGCTGATACTTTGGTTGACTCCACTTTTTTTATTGTTAAGTTTGTGATGGTTTTTTTATAGGAATTTTGTATTAAAATTTACATAATATGGCAAATATATTAAAACTCTGAATTATCATTTAACTGGGCTATGTGAACCACCAGGATTACCATTTATTTTCAACTGACAATAGTTAATACTTTTATGTATACAAGTTTAGACAAATCCTGCTCATATAGTATCTGTGTGTTGTGGCATATTATGAGTACTCTTCGTAAAGTTATATAGAATAAAAACAAAAATGAATATTTTGTTCATTAAATTCATCGGTATTTAAATAAGTATAGTTAATTTTAAAATAGTTATATATCTACCAACTGAGTATCCTATCAATGGTATCCTTTTGAAACCTCAGATAGCTTCTCGGTTTTAGCTCCTTGAATCTTGCCCAATTTTAGCTTCCCTTGAATCGCATGGTTAACAACATTTGTTATCTTGTAAATGCAAAAATCTTACTGTTTATGCGGTGGTTGCAGCATGTTAAGGGTGGGCTCGCAATGCCTTTTTAGGTTAGCACTTTATATTTACTTTTTAAAGTGATTATAATGATTATAGGAAGGTGCCAAATTAAAATATAAATGTAAGCAGTTAAAATGATAAATCCTGTTAAGTTAATATCAACTGTGACAGTTGCTTGCTGACTTAGTTTTATGAAGCAGTCTTGTGTTTAGGCGAATGGCATTGTAAGCATACCTCCCAAAATACCCACTGGGCTCGTTGATTATCTTTTGGGACAGCTTAGTTGCATTCATAAAACCATTTTATAAGCTATTTATAATAATCAAATCAAGCACGTGAGCTTAATATAACACTCGTTTGGTTTGTCAGTGTTGAGGTCAGGATTCAAATTCCTACCGGGGGTGCTGGAGGTGATTTTTCCTTAGAGCTTCCCTGTTTCTCACTCCATGCAACTAAAGGTAATTTACCTATAAAGTCAGTGGCATAGTTAACATTATGAAGAAGGAGAGACTGAAATGTTAGTTAAAATCGTCTTACCTATTGTATCTTGTATTAGCTCTAGCCAACAGTTTAATTAATCCTGATTTTTGTTCACATGACACATAAGATTTATAATGACACACTAAACAATATGTATTTAGAGCTCTTCTCCTTCGATTTTAAAACTTTGATAGAAATAAAATATATCTTAAATAATTTGAGAGCGCACGTTAGGGGGCGATCCCTAAATTATTTAAGGATTTGTTCATGATTTTCATGTTCAATCTACTACCTTCTGAGAAAGATGTCATGAGCCATTATATATTGAAATGCTTGTAAATATGTGTTAGTGTTTTTTCTTTTAATTTCAATATATTATGAATTTATAAGACAGGTGATCAATTAAATAGTTTTATTTGTTAAATGCTGAGGGGAAATGAATAGGTGTGTAAAAGTATAAAAAGCTAGTACACAAAATTACATCATTTTACAAATTAATTTATTACCGATGGTAATAGTAATGAATAATATTGTATAGGATTAATTATTTAAAATAAAATGGTAATAATAATAATGATGATGCTGATAATAATAATAATAATAATAATAATAATAATAATAATAATAATAATAATAATAATAATAATAATAATATAAATGACAGCGCTAGCTTCAAAGTAGTAAGTCTCATCATGATGATCATCAAGTGAAACAATATCAACTGTTTCCAGTCTGTGACCAGGCCAAATTAGTAAAATGTCTTCTATCGTTTTCCTTCCACCATTCTTCTCTTCTCACTTACACACTTTCTGTTATCTGTTCCCTCCGGGACTTTCTTGGTCTCCCTTGTGATCTTTTTTTACATACATAATCTCCATAGTTCTCTTTATTAAGGGTGTGCTAATAATAGGATTATTTATTGAATCAAATAATTTCAAATCAAATATCAAAGTTTCGAATGAATACCGAATAGTACAAATCAAATAGTAGATTTTCCTTACATTTTTGATAAAAAAATTTAAATTAGTAAATTCCTATTGAAAATGTGGTTTTATATTTAAGTATGCAAAATTAAAAAAATTACTTCAAAACATTGTTATTTGAGCTGGTATTAATAAAAAAAAGACAATTTAAAACAATTTCAGGAAATTGAGAGTAACTTTTAATACAGTTTATTAGACAACAGCTTTCACCTAAATCAAATTTTTAAATTTGATGGTAGGCCTAAGTATTTGAAATAAATTTAAATTTAAAAATTGTATTGAGAATGTTTAACTGGTCAGTATAGAGATTATGCTTCTTTAAATTAAAACATTATTACTAGAAAGGCTAAAATAATGGGATGATTAATAAACAAGGTCATAATATTATGATTCTTTCATAGTTTCTATTATTTCAAAGTGTAGTATTCATTTTATATATGCAAGGCCTACTTTTGTTTGTGTGATGATTAGTACTTGCCCCAAAGTTTGGTTGGATCCTAAACAGTTTCACAGTCAGCTGAAAACTGACAAACGGCTTACTAGGTAAATTAGGAGTGCTGTTGTTTCCTGTTGCATTCCTCCCTGAGCCAGGGGGTACTATCGCACATCAGGGTGCCAAGTCCACCAAAACACATACACCAAGCGACACCTTCACTCCATTCATCACAAGGACTGACTGTAAACTGAATGTTATTACTAGTCTCGCTCATACCTCTCCCACTTTCATACTATACAACAATAAATTTAATAAAATAACAACAGTAATGAATGATAAAATTAGTTCTTGACCCCTTTAAATGTTCTCTAGGCTTGATACACCCCTTAAATGTTTTATAGTCTTAAAACCTGTTAAATGGTATTTAGGTTTAACACCCCCTAAATGTTATCTAGGCTTGACACCCCTTAAGTTCTCTAGGGTTGGGTATCTAGGCTTGACACCCCTTAAGTTCTCTAGGGTTGGGTATCTAGGCTTGACACCCCTTAAGTTCTCTAGGGTTGGGTATCTAGGCTTGACACCCCTTAAGTTCTCTAGGGTTGGGTATCTAGGCTTGACACCCCTTAAGTTCTCTAGGGTTGGGTATCTAGGCTTGACACCCCTTAAGTTCTCTAGGGTTGGGTATCTAGGCTTGACACCCCTTAAGTTCTCTAGGGTTGGGTATCTAGGCTTGACACCCCTTAAGTTCTCTAGGGTTGGGTATCTAGGCTTGACACCCCTTAAGTTCTCTAGGGTTGGGTATCTAGGCTTGACACCCCTTAAGTTCTCTAGGGTTGGGTATCTAGGCTTGACACCCCTTAAGTTCTCTAGGGTTGGGTATCTAGGCTTGACACCCCTTAAGTTCTCTAGGGTTGGGTATCTAGGCTTGACACCCCTTAAGTTCTCTAGGGTTGGGTATCTAGGCTTGACACCCCTTAAGTTCTCTAGGGTTGGGTATCTAGGCTTGACACCCCTTAAGTTCTCTAGGGTTGGGTATCTAGGCTTGACACCCCTTAAGTTCTCTAGGGTTGGGTATCTAGGCTTGACACCCCTTAAGTTCTCTAGGGTTGGGTATCTAGGTTCGAAACCCCTTAAATGTACTCTAGGCTTGGGTATCTAGGTTTGAAATCTTTTAAATGGTATCAAGGTTTGACACCCTTTACATTTTCTCTAGGTTTGAAACCTCTTAAACTTGACACCCCTTGTAATCTCTATCCTGTCCGGGTTGCCTCCCTGTCCACTAACAACAAACAGGTGCACTCAAATGGTTGACCTTTGGTATTCCCCCCTACCCTCCCATTGAACAAAGGACAAGAGTATTTTTAACTCCAAGTCACCAGATTATCTGGCTACTCTCTTGTCTCATGGTAGTAGACACTAGACATACTTTTCTGGTTGGGACTTTTAAGAGATTTATGACACAACTATTCTCTCTTGCTATTCTGAGGGTCTAGTTGAAGTTTTGAATCGAATATTTGGTCGTTAAATTATTCAAAATTATTCGAGATTTCGAATACTCGCACATCCCTACCCTTTATTAATTTTTTCCTTTTCCATCCTCATTACATGACCATACCATCTCAACCTTGCTTCTTCCACTATATCATGTACTCCCTGTACCTCCACTCTTGCATGAACAACTTACAGCTAAAACATTCCTCACAAACTTCACTCAATGTCCATGTTTCTGCTACCTAAGTGACTGGGTATAAAGTATGTCCTATACTGCACTTCCTTACACTTCCTTACACCCCCTAGCAGGTTTTAAACACTTATAGAGAACAACTCCCCCTGCTGCCCTCTTCGCCTCAATCACGCTTTCAAGATATTTTAAACTATGTATCTTAATCAGACTCTAACTCAATCCTGGCTGTGGGTGCAGTGCAAATCATGTGATGCAGAGTATATAGGCCTTACTACAGGTTCTCTCAGACAGCGAATGAATCATAATCTTTTTAACACAAACCACAAAGATCCGGACAAGCCTGTACCCATTCATGCTGGTACCCACAACCAGGACTTTCAAACCTGCTAACTGGCCCACCAATGGATTACCAAATCAAGATTACCAGCAGGCCTCAACAGAAGATAGTTTCTTTCTTTCTATTAGATTATCATTTTTCAAATAATTTATTATTATTATTATTATTATTATTATTATTATTGTTGTTATTATTTATTATTATTACTATTAATTATTATTATTAAAGTAGGTTTCTATAAATACTAACCATAGCTAAGGAATTTATCTTTACTCCCAAAAACAGTTGGCACAAGGTGTTTCTAACAGTTCTTTAAATTCAAAATGGAGTAATCCATTGTTTGTGTTATTTGTACTCTCTTCTTTGTGTTTGATATTATTTTATTTGTGTTAAAATGTGTGTGTGACTACTTCTACTATAGAAGACCAAAGAAAGGAAGATGTCACCTTTGTACATGGGATTCTTCACACATTTTTCCTCTTTTTCTAGGTGGGCTTTCTTCATCAAATTTACTCTTAGTAGTTTATTTTTCCTTTTTCTTTAGTTCTATCAATTTCCTTTATTATAAAAGATTCTGTTCCCTAAATTCATGCTGTTCCTCTCTCCACCTTCCTTTCCTTTTCTCTCGTATTGTCTTTTCCAGTATCTTATACATATATTTTTATAAGGCGGGACATCAGTGTTCTTCCCCTATAATACATAACCTCTTCCTGTCTCCTGGTACCCCATTCTTCTTACATATCATAGCCAAATGACTTACAAAAGTGTCTACAATTTGTTTTTCAATGAAAATTAACTCACCAATCCGTTCCGCGAAGAAAGAGTAGTAATGTTGAACACATAAAATGTAGACCCTTTGAAGGTAAAACAAGGTAAAAACCCCTACCTGAAGTGTGAGAATCTTGTCAAAGCTATCAGCATCCCACTGTTTTACTCGCCCGTCTTTGCCACATGTGAAGAAATGATGAGTCTTTGGTACAAACTGTATGGCAGTGATGGAGTCATCGTGTGCAAACAGTGACCTGTGGCAGTCACCAAAATCCATCCCCCAGATCTTGACGTTACGATCGGCACTGCCCGTAACTATGAGGGTACTGTCATAGCTGATGTCTAGACACAGGACTGGGAGCTTGTGGCCATACAAGGAGATGAAGAACTGAATCACAAATTAACAGGTTTGATTTAATTGATTAGGTAATAATTGTGTTTGACACTTTAACTCAATCAGTAGCGTGTCCTAATGATTTATGGTCCCACAGTTTAATTCCCAGCAGGGCTGAAAAATGAATTATTCATGAAATTTCACAGTGATGAATCAAAAGCTTAAAACTGAGTTATTTATGAATCAATGTTTTAGGAAAATAAAAATATTTAGCACCGCGTCTTACTACCCGTTAGGGTTATACGCTTAAGTACTAATTACACTAATGGATTAGGAATTGGGAGGGTTGAATTTAGAGGAAGTGAACCCGCATTTGCGTGGAGGGAGAGTGTAAAACCATTTAGGTAAAACCATTTAGGAAAAACCACCCCAAGTTCACCCGACCGAGATTCGAACCTCGATCTCCCCGTCCTCGGCGGTCGAGCTCAACACGACTAGCGCGTTAGCTAACTACGCCACCGAGGCGGGTAATGTTTTAGGAAAAGATTTGAAATTATAACAGGTATCAAAAAGTTTTTTACTAAAAACTATACAAACATGAAAAATATACATGAAACATTATTAATTATATCATAAAGAATAATGTATAAGAGCCTTTGTACCAATAAAACAAAATGTATTAAAACTAAGATATATTACACTAAAAATATTAGACTCATAAAAAAAGATGAAGAGATTGTTATTATAATATATATAATTTTTATATTATTCCCTTGATATTTTAATAAACCTAGACATGATTAAGTGTATTTAACTATGGCAAAAAGAATAAGGGAAACTAGTGTTGGAAAGGTTTTTGCAAAATGGTGAAAATTTAATTAACTGATAAAAGTAAAAAAGTTGGAGTTTACAGATTGATGGTTCTTAGTAATAATTCACTTTCTCCTTGTGTTGCGATGCTGCGTGAGCAGCCACCATTTGGCAACTAGTTTTGACACCATTCTACATCATTTTCAGGTATTCAATAAAGAAACACAAATAAAATATGGTTAAACTACAAAACAATCTATGATAATATAATTAATAATGTTTCATGCATATCTTTCAAGTTTATTTAGTTTTTAATACAACTCTCTTTGATACCTGTTATGATTTTATATCTTTTCATAAAACAATGATTCATAAATAATATAAATATATGTATAGCTTTAAAATATGTTTCAAAAATCTTAAGGCTGGGTGTTATGTGTTCTAGAATTAAGAAAGTTTGTAAGCCATATATCAGTTAAAGATCAGGCGTTACTCTCGCAATAGACTAGACTGCCGATGATGGGTGAATCGTGGTGGTTCAATCCCTGCCAGGTGTATTGAGGTTTTTTTTCCCCTAAATGGTTTTCCACACACACTCTCTCTCTCTCTCTCTCTCCACATAAATGCGGGTACACTTCCTCTAAATTCAACCTTCCTCATCCCTAACCCACTAGCATATATATTACACAAGCACATAACTTAAATGGGTAGTAAGATGCAAAGTTCACAAAAAAATTACCATCATGATAAATAGAGAGTAAACTGTTTGATAGTAATTTTTTATATTCATATATATTATGAAAAATTACAATGTGTAAATTTACTTTACAGCCATTAATGTTTCCAGCCTGTGGTCTGGATCAGTTTTTTATTCAAGTCATATATTCTCCACTACCGGCTGGCTAGGCCTGTCGTAGCTTCACATGCCTTATAATCTAACTTAAAGACTAGGACAGTCTCAAGCCGTTAATTTATCACTGTGAAAGTGTAAACCCACATTTCACTAATGATAAATTTTTCGGCCATGACGAGAATCAAACCCGGGACTTTAGCTTAGTAGACAAACACGCTACTGACTGAGCCAAGGTGTCGGATACTATATAAATACACATACTTAAAACAGTTTTTCAAAAATTATCAAACTTTGATTTATCTGTGACAATATTTCATATATTCGATTCAGTTTCATGTTAAACTAAAAAAGTTAACTTTGTATACTACTACAACAATATTTTGATTAAATCAAAAGTGAGAGCATTTAGTGAGTTTAAAATATTTGTTTACATACCTTTAGTGTATCTACAAAAAATATCTTGACAGTAGAATCTAACAAAGCAACAGCAATGAGTGAGTTATTCGGGGAAACTTTGACAGCCAATACGCTCTCCTCAAGTTTGAGAGTGCGAGTGTGGAGAGCAGATAAGACCTTGGCCTTGCTGTTGTTGGCCTGATCTTCTATCAGCTCAAATTGCCAGAACTTCACAGTCGCATCGCCACCACCGGTAACACAGCCTCGCTGATCAACACAATCAAAACTTGTGTTTAGGAAACAAAGTATAAGAAAATATGGCAGAATGAAATAAAACATGTAGATATGGGTCAGATCCCATTTTTAAAACTCAAATCTGAATCTTGGACAACATGCTAAGCATAAGAGCTAAACTTTTCCAAATTTTTTTTAGCTAATATAATTTTTTCTTAATTCTGATTTTGTTTTTAAATCTTCAAGCCATTAGAAAACAAATACTTTATTTAGGCACCTGTTGTGGGTGCTGTTTGTTTTTTCACCCGAGTGCTTTATTTCTCCTTTAAGCAAACAGGGTTAAATTTCCTCTCAATTCTGCCTACCTCATTCCTACCCTATAGCTTTGACAGGTAGTAAGAGGCAGAGCACTGAATCATGTTATCGCTATGCATCTTGAAAATATAAGAAGAGCTATGTTTCATGTTAACACATGTTTTGTGATGTGTTATATTTTGATTTAGGTCTGCAATTTTTTTTTTCACGTTTGCCCTGCCATATTCTCATTTATACTAGGGCTGGGCCCATGCCAATTACTAATCCGATCATCAGCCGATAATGTCACAGATGATCGATTAGCATTTGGCTTACTGATTCTTAAAGCCATCTTTTGAAATGTGTATTATGTTAACACATGTGCAGATAAAGTACTGATGACGGACACATCGCTACTAAGTTCATCGCAGACAGCCTTGTCTTCTGTCCTGCTGCTAGTGACTGAGTAAACAAAGGGATAGGAAAGGAGTAGGGGGAAGGGGTTGTATTGAGAATAGAAAGGTCAGCAAGTGAGACAGCTTGTTCTGGGAGAAAGAGAATAAGCAGGTATTGAGTAGGGAGGGGTGAAATCTTAACAAGATCAATAGGTGTGTGCAGAGTTAATGTGTGAGTGTCAGAAGTAATGGCTGCATCTTGAAGAAAACCGATCGGTACTGCCCAATCCCCCGACCTAGGTTTCATTCTATCGGAACTCATCCACCATTCCTGTACCTTCTTCCAAATACACTAGGCCTACAATTATCTCATAAAGCGAAAAGAGGTTTTCCTTATAGAGATATTCATTTAAAATGTGGTAATGGCAATGATTAAGTGAATTGTATTTGAATTAATTCTAAAGTTTTCATTTAAACAATTATAATTAAACCTACTATTTTGAAAAAAATAAAAATGACACACATGAACACTTGTTTTTGTCATTACTGCCATTTATCTTTGTAATATTTAAAATAAAATAAACCAAATGATCAGCAAAGGTGATCTGCCTAGTAAGCAACAAATAATTGGCATCAACATTATCAGCAAAATAGCTGATCGGCCCAGCCCTAATTCATACCCTTTAGTTTTAAGTTCTTGAATGTAAAGAAAAATATAAGAGTTATATAAATTTATAAACCTGCTTAAATGGCAACGTGACCAGAGGAATAAATTTGAGAATACAGTAAAACCACAATAGACCAAATCCCTGTGGACCGAAATTTCAAAAAATCTGAACAAAATTTTTGAAAACATGGGGAAAAGACATTTAACTAAGTTAAAATGAGATGCCCTTTATTATTAGACATGCAAGAGTGTGATAGTTCTCGTATGCACTGGTTACTTGCTTCGTTTTTGAACTTGAATTTAATACTACACACATGCACAGATCCCCGCGGATAGGCCTGTATAGTTAAAGTATGTTACAAAGTATACCTCTGTAGGAATTGTGATGGCATTGATTTTTCCGTCTTTATTAGTATTTAAAATCATATTTTAAAGCAAATATTTTAATTTTTCTTTATTTTAGCTGCACATGTTCGAAGCATGGTTTATTTCCGGTTTGTATTACGCAGTATTTAAGAGCAGGTGCATAGCTAAGCCATGCCTATTTTTAGCTTTCGAGCTCAGATAAAATAACCCCATTGGTAGATTGGTACCCCAAGTAGTGACCTGGGTTTGAGAGGACAAAACTACGTGGAATACAGACCCAAGCCTTGAAAGACGGCATAGTTTTGTACTCGTCTTCCCCGCTGAATCGTCATGTGGAACAGACGTGTTTTGAACTATTGTTATGAAATGTATATTATCAACATGTTCGACTGTTAAAAAGTGTAACAAACAATACATATGCATATAAATAAATATCAACAAGTGAACAAGTATTTTTCTTAAGGTAACATCCTATCAATGCAATTCAACATGACATAGCTGAAAGGCGACAGACGAGAGCTTTCCAGACGACACCCTTACGAAGAATAATAAACGAGGATGGCGAACGACTCGTAACAAAATAAGCCCAACCCGTGGGTTTATTACAGAATTTAATGGATTTGTAGGACATGGTTATGTAGTAGCAAGCTTCAGCCCTGTCTCTTATTCTGTATAATAAGTTATAAAACAAAATATATTGTATACTCTATGTTGCCATTTCTATTGATGTTTTGTTTTGTTACTATAACAACCAAGTGTTTGTCTTTTTTGTTTAGCGTCCATGTTTTAGTTTTGCTGAAATTGAGAAAAAGTCTTAACCAATACATAATGTTTTGATATCAGTTAACTAATGTGTTTATATTTTAACTAACACAAAAGTAATCTGCGCGAAATTCACTAACAGATTTTTTCAGTGAAAAATGTTAGACTAAGCATATAATATATGTTAATTTTTTGGAAGGCCATTTTTAGGATAAAGACCTCACACTTTATTCGGGCCAATACAGTATTTTTATTGATGAATAACAAAATCAAAGCTAAAAGTGAATTGTAAGAAACTTGATAGGGGTGTGCGAGGCCCACTTTTTTAATTCAAAGCAAAGTTGAATCAAATAATATGAGATATTCCGAAAGCCAAATTGAAGTTTGAATATTTAAAAAAAGGTTCAATGTTGGATAAAAATATTATACTTTGTATTAACTAAGTAATTTAAGTATTAAATATAATTTATAAAATGCTGTATTTCACACAAGATTAATATATTTTGTTTAAAAATTATGATTTAAGTTACTATCACAAAATGTAATTTAATCATTATTTTATTCTAGATTTTTTATGTGATTACTAATTTTTGATGGAAATAACAGCAGGAAATGAAAAAAAAGACAACAAAAATATGTGTTTTAATTTTAGAGCTTCATAATTGTCGAATCTAGGATTTTACTTTCGAATCTAAGTCAAAGCAAACAAATATTTGAAGCGAAGTCAAAGTTCCTGAAGCTTCGCACACCCCTAAGACTTGAGATGATAAATGCTAAATATACACATGTTGTAGTAAACACAACGTGTTTTTCTGTAAATGCATGTAGATTTTATAACATTCATTCAACTGTAGTTTAAGATTTGTGAAAATAAATTGTTTCTCCGCCAACCCTTCTGTATTCTTGCATTTAATACAAATTTTCACTAATCCAAACAAGCGTTGGTCCCAATTAGTTTGGATTAACAATGTTCTACTGTATATTTAAGGAAGCTTGGTTCATATTTAATACTATTTTAGACAATTAGACTGATGGGGATTATTGGTAGGTACTTGTAACTGCACATAACATGACCTTAAAGTCATTCATGCCCCTCTTCCTTTCACACAACGCTATATATACTTTTAACTACCAAGACCAAGCCAAAGCCTTTATGAGGTGGTTGGACATTGAATCTTAACTTCTTAAAGATCATGTCTATAGTCGAGAGCTAGAGTTGTATGAATATTAATAGATGTGATGTAAATAAGTTTTGTTTACAAATCAGGTACAAATTATCAGCACCATTAACAGTTCCCAGCCATTGGCCAGGTCTGTATGGAACATAAGCCTCTCCAACTTTTCCTTTCCTTCCATCACTGCACCTTCTCCACCATGATCCAAATAGTGCAGATAAAATAGTATTTAAGAAATTATTTTTAGCATTATTAGGCCAACTGAATTTGGCGAGTTGATCCAGATAGATTCTAAATCAAGCTCATAAGCAAGATAAACATACCAGATCTGGAATAATGGCCAATGACCAGAGTTCCTTTGTGTGAGCAGGTATCTCTTCGAGGATGTCCCCAGCAGCAATGTCTATTATGAGCATTCGTCCATCCTTCATGCCTGCCAGGATGTGCCTGTCTCCTGGTACAAAACAAACTGACAGCACATAACCAGTCTCCACAGTGCGAAGACATGCTAGCGATGGTCTGAAACAAAATATGACTTGTTACAGTATATATTATAATCTATTGTGGGGAAAAATAGGTTCTTAGATATTACATCTCTCTTTAGGGAAAACCTCTTGTTGATTTTTCCAGTGTTTGTTCTTAATGTTATTCACTAGTAATCATTACTTTTACATGTTCCTATCTAATTGTCCTATCATACTTTACCAATTTCCCTTCACATCCCTTCCCTTTTAGGAATTTGTGGATCAGAGCATGTTTCACTCTTTTCTGTCAAGTTCCAACAGAATGAAACATAGGTCGGTGGGTTGGGCAGTAACAAGAAATTTTCTTCAGAAGGTTGCCATTACCTCTTTGTTCAGTGGCAGCAATGGAAAGTCTGTACTATGTTCTTTTCATTGTAAAAGCCATATTATGTTTGTTCTCTTTTATGTGTTTACATAGTTCTTTATTGTACTTTTTTCCAATTATACTCAAAATTATTAGGAGTAGATGTACTTCTGGCTCAATTTCTATTGGACACATATTCTTTGTTAATTAGCAAACTTGGAGGAGGGAGCAAGATATTTTACTGATCTGTGGTGAGACGAACACACACGCTCATGAGTCAATGTGCTCTGTCTATCATCAGTTCAGTTATGTGTTAGGTTCAGCAAGCGAGAGAACTTGAAAGATTTAGAGGAGGACAGAGATATATTATACTCTACCATCTTTTGTGGCATAGAAAGAGCGGGGAGGAAGTATCTTGCCAAGGTCAACTAATTATGAGTCTGTTGTTAGCAACCAAACAAAGAGTAGAGATTATGTGGGCTGTTAAACAGAGAGCCTTTAAGGTGTGTCAATTCTAGAGAATATTAAAGGGTCTTTAAACAGAGAATATTTAAAGGGTAACAAACCTATATAAACTTTAAGTTGTTTTAGACCTAAGGAATATTAAAGGTTTTTCAAACCTAGATGGCCTATAAGAGGTGTTAACATAAAGAACATTTAAGATTTTAAACCTAGAGTACATTTAAGAAGGGTAAAAAAAAATTATTTTTTATTTTTTGCACTCTTCCAATAATTAAATATAACACAACATTTTCTAAGAGATTAACTCATAAATTAACAAATTAATTATTCGATTTGTAATATTTAAGATTTGTTTGCTATTTGTTTCAATAAAAAACGGTATTCACACACCCCTATCTAATATTATTAAGTTTTTATGATATATTATTTGTGCTATATTTAATAATGTTGAAGTTTTCACAAGTATTACCATTTTAGTTTCTAAAAAAAATATTTTTAATCTAAAATTATTCTAGAGCGTAATTTTTATAATTTCCCGTTCCCGTCTCAATCCTGATATTTCGACTCATTTCCCGTCCTGTTCCCATTCTGATATAAAAATGTAATTTCCATCCATCCCTAAAAATTACTTAATAATTCTAAACCAATTAATAGCTAAACGTCTAAAGGATGGACACGATTATTAAAAACACAACACCTTAGAGTAATTGTTGTGGCACATCAGACCCCTTCTTAAGCAGAAGAAAG
>CABFWB010002527.1:0-37012 GCA_902151455.1 Timema bartmani
ACGGGCTCTTAAGACGCCTGGTTCTAGCTGTATTACCTACCTAGGTTTGGTGTTACCCGTGGGGTATAACAAGTTCTTTAAGTTTGAGTTAAATTAACATAATAGTTCAAACAAAGTAAATAATGTGAGATAAGACCATCTTACACTAAAATGTATCCCATCAATGCTTCACACATTCTAGGTACATTTTTATCCCAGGGCCATTGATTCCGTTCATTTGCATGTCATGAAAGTGCCGCATCTTGTAAAACAAAAACCTTTATTTCTTAGAAAGCAATCACATTTAAAACAATTTCACCTCCCATGATCGTTGCTACATCAAGTATAATAAAACATAATTATAATATTCGTATTACTTATAATCTGAGTTACTATATAATTTGTATAATTTGCGACGGTGAATCTGTATTCGTCATCCCTTCAAATATTTAATAGATGGAGCGCTAATGGGTAAATAGAAAGTAGTTATGTCAGCCTTGAGAGTTCTTGGAATGGGAGGGAGTTTTAGGGCGATATAACAGTCTGTCAGACATTACTAAACTCTAGAAATCAAGGCGGTGTATAACGCACCCAGGTGAAACTGTCTGGCAGTAGGAGAACAAACAGGGTAGAAATAAAATACAAGTGACAATACAATCTGTGTTGTTAATAGGGATGTGGTATCTAAAGAAAAGTATCGATACTGTAATCATTAAAAGTATCGGAAGAAAAGTATCGATAACAGTAAGTACCAGTATCGAAACGCACACACACTTTTTTACTTCGTCTGCTTGGGGCACCCTTGAGTTTTGTTCGTTGAGCTCTACATAAGCCTATTTTGTTTATTTTGTGATGATTGTGCTCATTGATAAAGGAAGGGGTAGTAAGACTGGTCGCCACTCACCCTGTAACCTGGTCAGGCATCAGGCTGTATTAATTAATTGAAAGGGACGCCTAAGAATAAGTTATAAAGAGGTTTAAATTAATAAAGAAAATCAGGAAAATACTTATAAAGTAAAACTAGAAAGCATATAAGATTACTCAGGTTATATGGTGAATTGAAGCAATAACCTTTAAAATACAGATCATAAAGAGTTTGAATAAAAATTGTCAGAGAATAAGTATAAGATATCATTTTGTAAGACACATATTGAATAAAGTATTTTAAAAATTGATAATAGAATCAGTTATATTTTATGAGAGTGAAAATGGAGTAAATATAAAACAAGACAATTGAATGGGTTAAAATAAATTAAACATATTAAAATTATAACAAAAGTAACCAATACATTGATATTAAAGATTACAAGTTAAAGAATTAAAAACATATAAAAAAAATATTAGATTGGCGAATAAACTGAATAAGACTTGGTAATAGTAAACTAAAGTTTTCGAGAAAGAAAACTTTGATATAAGTGGCAGGGAATGTATTGATAAACAAATATGAAGGAACAGCTATGGATTTCTGATGAGCTAAAAGAGATCGAATGCTAGAGTTTCAGAAAATGAGTGAGAATTGAGAAATAGTGTCACTTGTTCTTCCTCCACAGTCCACCTTAGTAAACATTTAGTACCAGCAGGAGTGAAGATAGCACAAACATTGTGTCTGTCGATACCGGAGTGTAGTTACTAATATCAGTAAAAGTGTCGGGAAAAAAAATTATCGAGTAGAAAAATACTAGTATCGAAAGCGAAATATCGATATTAATAAGGTATCGATACTTTTTTCACATTCCTAGTTGTGAATCCTATTAAATGACGTCATTCGATTCAGAAAGATCCATTCTATGCTCCTATATCAGTTACCTCTCGTTTAAAAACCCCAATGACACAACTTATGTGGATTTTTAAGATTATCTCATGTAGTTTAGTAAAAACTCCGGTAGTTTAATGTAAAATAAAGTTCAAGAATTTGTCAACATATAATTAATATATAAAAATCACTTCTTTTTCTCGTAGATATAAAATTATCTTTTTTTTATAGTGTGAAAGTGAAAATTGTGTCATTTATTTTTGAAATTTGATTAAATGAAGACATCAAGACTTAAAGGCGCCGCCTTTATCCTCAAACAGCGATATTTCTTATGGGAATGGCTGTACTGAAGCTTCCAAACTTTTAAAACAATCCTCGACTAGATTAAAATATTCTCTTTCTACCCGATTAAAAAAATAAACTTTATTTATTTGAGTAAGAAAGACTTTATCTGTGTTTCTAACCATTTACTTTGATATCAGAACTGTAACAATTCGCGTTAAACGTATTTAAATATTAGATCGTTTCGTGATATTTTAACTAGTTGTTAAACTTTGAATGTAAGATTTTTAATCAAATAGAGACGTATCGATTGTTCGCCTTTATTTTCGCGTAAACCGTATCTTAAATAACCAATAACTTGTTAAATAAATACGTGATATCTGCACGTTTGCAACACGTAGGTATCAGTGCTTCGATAGGCTGCCCCCTTTTAGCAATAAACATCAAACCTCAAATAGGCTACTTTTCTTTCTTGTTTTTGTTGTTGAGTAGATGTGCAGTGAGATTAGAATTTAATATTGTTGAGCCTTAAGGAAGGAATGATTTGTGACCAGCGGGTTTTCGGGTGTCTCTTCTACTTTTGTAATGGAAGAAGACAGACGGACGTTTATAAGTTAAAAGTGGTAGGTAAGGGGTGCAGAACACAATAAAGTCCCTGTACCAATGACCCAGCTGCAGGGTTAAGTTTTAGTCAAGATACGTAAAAAAAACACACACACACACAGAGAAAGAGAAACCTAAAAAACGACTCCTTTTTTTCTTTTTAAATATGACGTATATTGTGAGATTGGCGTTTTAGACTACGCGAACGACTGTTATTATTTATGAAAATAGTGTAGTATTGAATAATATTATTTAATTTGTTTTCTGTTGATCACCAAGGAAATAAGTGGTACGGCGCACCGCAAGGACTTTCTCTTGCTTTTATTTTAAAATAGACATTTACTAAAAACTCGTAAAATTTGTGAAACGAAATAATAGCGCTATAGATTGTTGTTGAAACATTACACCATAGATCATAAATTGAATAATATAGGCTACAATATAACTTACTTACTCAATGGCATTAGGAACTAGGAACATTGTTACAGAAAAATTGAGAAAAAAGAAACATATTTGTCCACCAAAGAGCTTAAGAATCAAATTCATTTTCAAAGACCTAAATTAAAAAGTATATATATTTGCTTAGAGCTCAGCAATTATTGGTTTTATAAAAATATATTTCAAATAAAATACTTATATCTTTAATAGTACTACAACTTTACAATGATAAGTTATTTAGTATCTCAAATAGTTGCGGAGAAATGATGAAAATTGGAAGATTTCCGCTATGTAAAGTAGCCTCAAATTCATTTTCATGAGAAAATGAGAGTTTCTATCTTGTTTATTATGATAAATAAACAGTGTCTAGATATAAAATTTAATCAAAATCATCAGAGTAAATTTTGAGGAAATTGATTTACTATCTTTTTGACCTTCAGTAAACTACCCTTAATTAAGGGTTGGATATCTAATTCCAAAAACTCCTCGGAGGGACCTTATGAGAACCCCAGATACCAAATTTGAGTCCAATCGGTAAAATCGTTTCGGCTCTAGCCCGAGGTACAAACAGACAAACGCCATTGCGAAAACTACTTTTTTTTGTTTGTTTTAGGGGGTCATGAAACTTCGGCATTTATAAAACTCTTGAGTTCGATTTGTTTTGACGATCACAATACTTTCTCTCCAAGTTGTCGAGAGAAAGTAAAACGATCAACTTGAAATCCAAGGAGAAACTATCGGATGTATTCAAACTTGAAATCCAAAGAGAAATCTTAAGACTGTAGTAACGACAATAACACGACATAATCTTTAAACTAATGCACTTTAAATGGAGGGAGCAAGCTCTATTTTTAAATGAACTACTTGTTTCTAGAGAGTAGGGTCGAAAATATTTCACTCCGATCCAAAAATTAATTAATAAAAATAACAATCTCACGTCTCAATATTTTAAAATATTATTTATTTATAAAGATGCAAATTCCTATAGCCAGATAAACAATTTGAACAAAACGCTTCATATTTTAAGAAATTACAAGACAAAAAGAGAAGGTGTCTGTTCCTTTAACCAAGAATTCGAGTCAAGAAATATTTCCACTATACTTGTTTACGAGTATGAGAAATTTAGTGCAATGTTTTTGTTTGTTTCTAATCCAAACCTCATCGTAAATTATTTACATGTCTGCATTTGACGTGCAAATTTAAAGAAGAAGCTGTAACTAAGATTTAGATTTAGATAAGATTTATCGATTCCTGTGCAGTTTCTTCTTGTAGTTGGATTCATCTTAAGGAAAAAAGAATATTGAAGTGCTACGTTGAAAAGTAATTGAGACAAGATGACGAAATATTTTAAGAGTGAAGATGCAAGTGGTAAGTAATATTCTTACCATCTTTGCCATCTTACCATATTCGCGTTAGTTGTAAAGCTTGAGGGAAAACTTCAAACATACCAAAATAAAAATAAATTATCGTGAAGTAGAAATAGGGTTTGAGGATCATATTATTTATTTAAAAAAATAATTTAAGAACACTTATTCCGCTAAAGTTCCACAAACCAAAAACACAATCCTCAGTTATATTAAAATGTTCTGTTGTGACCTTGTTAACAAAATTGAGATTACTTGTTTGAGGATGGCTACATCTATGTTTTTAAAAATTTACCTTAATTTTAAAACTAAGACATTTCACGTAAAACACCGTTGGAAATGAAACATTTCATTGTCAATTTTTTTAAATTATAAAACTTAAGATGTACGGGTTTTAATCAGATAGGGACATCTTGATACCTTTAACCTCCAATTTCGCGTAAGCCATATTTTTTTACATAATGAACATCTTCTTTAAATAAAGCGTGAGATTTCGGAAGGTCTGCAGCGCTCCTATAGGCAGAAACCGTAAGTACTGTACATCGTATTGTCTGTTAATAAATTCTTGGTGGTACTTTGAGCGTGTTTTCCTCATTATGAATGGCATATAAATATAATATTTTAGATGGCGTAGACTTCTTGACTTAGCACAAGGAGGTTTTGAAGAGAGAAGCTTTAGTTTCGCCTCGTTGTATTGAGTGTTTTTTATTTTATTTCTTACCGTTATTTTTTTTTAATATGTTCTTGTTTTTAAATAGATATATGTTCTTATTTCAAAAGTGTTCTTTTTGTTAAGTGTATTCTTTTTTTTTTTTCAAACCTTTTGATCGTTGGTTGTCTAAACAGCGCATGCGTCTACTGCCGTATCTCGTGCGAAGCGCATTGTTCGCCGGTTTATATTTAACTAGCATTGTTGCGTGACCCTTGAAGCTACTCTCAAGACGTGCGACCATGACGCTCTTAAAAGAAAATCTTACTTTCGCACGTGTGTGCACTTTTAATTTTGCAAACAATTTTTCTCTTTGTTACGTTCTTTAACTTTTTTTTTTCTTCTTCACCGTATTCATATCAGTCGTTGAAGCAAAAGCAACTTTCGTTGAATGATAAAAAGGTTGGGTTGTTTTCTTCTCAAGTTTCGAAAAAAGATTTATTCATTACTTAACATACCATTTTTGTGTAACTAATTTTTGGAATAATTTATTTAAAAAAAAAACTTTTTGAAAAACAAACAAAAAAACAAAGTTGCCAGAGCGTGTAAATTATTCCCTTGCAAAATTATCACATTCACAAACTTATGAAGAATATGGTGTAAAAAATACACAGGCTATAACTTAATTTTCTTAAGAATGGACAAATCTGAAAGTTAGAAAACACTACTAGATATACTTCCAAGTGCTAATACGTCACTTTAGTTAGCTAGCAATACCTATAAAATAATACTAATAATATAATAAAATGTTATCAATGTTCAATGCGAATATTATTTTTGTATTTTTTTTAAAAAGCTGTTCCAAATGTCCTTTAGTAAGAAAATCAAAGTATACCTCTGAATGCGAAATGTTATTTCCAGTTTATTTGCTATCTTTTTCCACATAGGTAACAAACGAAAACAATTTTCACTGATTTTACTCGCAGTATTATCTGTTAAATGCTTTTCATTTTTCATTATCAGCATATTTGGTTCTTGTTCTTTAGTTATAATAAATAGATAAACTTAATACTACAAAACGTTCTAAATTTAATGAATATATCAATAAACAGTTTGCAATTCATTGGAGGGGACCACATTTTCATTTAATCTAAATCGGTTGGGGGGAAAAAATGGCACGTCCTGTATATGGGAATCGAACCAGGGAACTTTGGTAAAGCACGCCAATACTTTACTACTGAGTTATCCAGGAGTCGTCCCGTGTTCAGGCTCTCTTCACTCGTGGTTTAAGGCAGAGTCCATGATGGACGTGTGTAAATCATCGGCTAGAGAATATGATAAGATTGACCAATAGAATCGCGCAGACATTTGCAACACGGAAGGGCTGTTATGATGCCAATAGTACAATAGTTGCGCGATACTGTTGTATACAATTGTGTATATTATTATATATACTTGAGCAGCCACCCCTTATCTCACACACACACACACACACACACACACACACACACATTATGTATGCATAATTATTGTTGATATATTACGTTCAATTAAATGTATGATTTGATGAACTTTTTTTTATTATTGAAATGGACGAGTTTCATTTTAACAATTTCTTCCTGGAAACTGGTGTTTCTTTGGCTCCCATGAGACGAGGTCTGGGTGATAGCCGATACGTGATAACTTGGGGCGCTAAACACAATAATAATAATAATAATATTAATAATAATCACCCGTAACTACCAGAAGAGTGCGAGGTCTCGCAGGAAAGGGGGCGGGATACGTCACTTCCGAACTAAAGAGACTCTTGTTTTTTTATTAGCTTTTTCGAGGAAAGTCACTGTAAAATAACTGAGATGCTATAGCTAGAAGAAACGCTACTAGATCTACTTTCATGTATTTATACGTCAAGTCGTGTGATCTGCATCTGTCGCTTTACTCGGTATTATCAATACCTATAAAATGACAATAATAATACAGTAGCATATTATCAATGTTGATCGTAAAAAGGTTTGTATATCCCTAAAAGGACCTTCATTATGATATATAGTAACTTTAAATCATAGTGATAAGCCTAATATACCGAATAATGTATAAGACTTTAATAAGAGATACTTAATCTAAAGAATCTTCCATTTGTAGGTGATATAAATTATTGAAATATATAAATATAAAAATAAATTAGAAAAAGATTGAAAATGTAAAATAATTCACGAAATAATGTGAAAATACCCTTCCCAGAAAAATGTGTTGGGCCTTTCGCGCTCGCTCATAGAAATTCTTGTGTGCTGATATAATCAGTCGGTTCAGAGAGTGTACGTTAAGTACCTTAAACAAATTAAATAAATTTTAAATATGTGCGTGTATCCTGTATAACGGTAGTAATATGAGGGAAAAGAAGCTGTATGAGAGTAGAGTTAGTGTGTGTATCCTCCTAATATCCCCTTATCCTTGACCCGTTGCTTGTGTCGGAGCTGTATGAGAGTAGAGTTAGTGTGTGTATCCTCCTAATATCCCTTCATCCTTGGTCAGTTGCTTGTGTCGGAGCTGTATGAGAGTAGAGTTAGTGTGTGTATCTTCCTAATATCCTCTCATCCTTGACCCGTTGCTTGTGTCGGAGCTGTCAGAAAATGTTGAAGAGGGGACGTATCCATCAAAACCTTCCAGTCGAGCCGATGGGTCGGGAATTATCCTGCTTTTCGGAAAATGAATTGGAACGGGAGGGGGGCGGAATATATTCACCCTCCCGATACCTCACACAATCATGTGAACCTAATAATTATTTTATATGAATCTATGGTTTATTTTAATTTTTTTAACTTCTCTAGTGCGAATTAAAGTTTGTTGGCCTTCTCAATAAAACACCATCGACGTTGGCGTGGATATTAAACACACGTGGGATGTATAGTTATTAAACACACGTGGAATTTATAGTCATTCAACACACGCGGGACGTGTAGTTATTAAACACACGTGGGATGTATAGTTATTAAACACACGTGGGACGTGTAGTCATTAAACACACGTGGGACGTATAGTTATTAAACACACGTGAAGCGTGTAGTTATTAAACACACGTGGGACGTGTAGTTATTAACACACGTGGGACGTGTAGTTATTAAACACACGTTGGATGTATAGTTTATTAAACAAACGTAGGACGTGTAGTTATTAAACACACGTGGGATGTATAGTTATTAAAGAGACGCGGGATGTATAGTTATTAAACACACGTGGAATGTATAGTTATTAAACACACATGGAATGTATAGTTATTAAACACACGTGGGACGTGTAGTTATTAAACACACGTGGGACGTATAGTTATTAAACACACGTGAGGCGTGTAGTTATTAAACACACGTGGGGCGTGTGGTTATTAAACACACGTGGGACGTGTAGTTATTAACACACGTGGGACGTGTAGTTATTACACACGTGGGACGTGTAGTTAATAAACACACGTGGGATGTATAGCTATTAAACAGACGTGGAATGTATAGTTATTAAACACACGTGGGGCGTGTAGTTATTAAACACACGTGGGACGTATAGTTATTAAACACACGTGGGGCGTGTAGTTATTAAATATAAGCGGGACGTGTAGTTAATAAACACACGTGGGACGTGTAGTTAAATAAACACACGTGGGACGTGTAGTTAAATAAACACACGTGGGACGTGTAGTTAAATAAACACACGTGGGACGTGTCGATATATTAAAATAATTAATGAAGTTATAAATTTGTGTTCAATTTCCGCCATGTTCATGACAGATATTCAACAACTGCTGAGATTGCTACAACGGTTTCCAACCTGTGGGTCGCGGCATGTTTCGGGTGGGGTCGCAATACTTTTTGACGTTGCGTTTACCTTTTAAAGTGTTTACAATGATCATGGGAAGGTTCAAAATTCAAATATAAACGTAAGCGGTTCGAATAATAAAAATTGTTAAGTTGCTGCTTCGGTTACTTTTGTTTTATTTTTAGCACCGCGTCTTACTACCTGTTCGGTTTGTACGTATGTGTACTAGTTACACTAATGGTTTTAGGGGTTCGATCCCGGCTGGGTGGACTGAGGGTGGGTTTTTCCTAAATGGTTTCCCACTCTTCTTCCACGCAAATTTGGGTTCACTTCCTCAATTAATCCTTCCTAATCCCTAAACCATTAGTGTAATAGTACATAGGCGTATAAATCAAACGGGTAGTAAGACGCAGTGCTAAATAATAATAATAATAATGAGTTTAACGAACGCCTACAAGCTATCAAGGATCTCAAACTCCGTAAAAGGTTGGAAACCACAGCATTACCAAGTGTGAAACTTAACCAAACGGATCTACTTAGCAATAGTTTTTTTTTAGCCAAAAAATTATTTTTCCATAAACATTGCACAAATACTTACCTTTACTCAAATTCTTTTTACCCTCTCATTTTTTATTTTTTTTTACTCAAACCAAGATGGTTCCGAGATCAATTTATGTTGTTTTGCAAACTGAAGTTTCGGGACAAATCCCGGAAATAAAAGACGTGAGTTTGGAAATCCCAGGTGCTAATAATCCACTACCAAGGATAATAGGGTGATAAAGATATTACCCTGATATAAATATTTGATTGCTATAATTTTTTAATATATTAAACGTTATTAAATATTACGAAGGCTAAATGAAACAGACGTCTAATAAAATGTTGTAAAAATGGCTGCCTGATGCGTTTACTGATACACCACGCCCAGCAATAAAGCATGATGTGTTGCCTAGCCAGTTGTTTGTCGGGAGTACACGCGAAAAGGTTAAATATAGTTCGGGTGAACTAATTTCTTTTTTTCCCATGTGATTTCTCAGTTGATTTTCTTATCCTTTTCCATGCTAATGCACGTGTATTTGTTCAAAATATCTTCAAAATAGATTCAGCATCACATAGCTCCTTTGAATAAAACACACTATTTTTTATTAATATGGCGACAGTATGTTGCGTGTTTAACACTCTTCCTTAAGAGCCCGTCTCACCCCACAGATACCACCTAACTTAGGTAGGCAACACAGCTAGAACCAGACGTCTTAAGAGCCCGTCTCACCCCACAGTTAGGTAGGTAATACAGCTAGAACCACCAGACACTGCATAGTTTTTTTTTTGTAATTTTACTTTAGTGAAACAATGAAATTGGGAACAATGAAAGGGGTTTTAACATTTAAAAAAATATAGAGTAAAATTGAAAAATACCTATTTTAAAATGAAAAAAATATATTTCAAATTACACTGTTGTTAACCGAAAGTTAAAGAAAACCCTAATTTGATATATTTTCTGCTTTAGGCGTAACCCTGTATTTATTTTTCCTGTTAATCGACCGTTTGATGGCCACTTTTATGTGTTCCTGTTTTGTAGGTTTAGGTGCTATTGTGCCAATTTTCTTTAAATACGCAGCCATCATCTTTTTGTCCAGTCGTGTCAGTGTAAAGTGTGAGCTAGACGTATTTTTTTATCATTGAGTACTTTCACCCATGCCTAAAATCAATCATTGGTTATGCTATTCAATTAAATGACTGATAAAATATTGATATAATTGGTGATGGGACTATATTTACAAGTATAATTTTATTTGTATTTTAAGATTAACCCTTTGTTAATTAGGACACCAATATAATATGACATTGAAATGTTTGATAGTTAAAGTAATTTCTGCATTGAAAAGATGAACAAATTTATCCTTTTTAAAAAATATTTTTTGGTAATAATTCAGACTGGATAACCAGCTGTTAATAGACCCAGATGGGAGCTAGGAAATATATAAGCTATTGTGGAGCATATAAATCCTTAACCGCAGCATCGGTGGGTTCGCAGTCTTAGTGTCAAACTTGGCTAGTCAGATTTGCCAGCGAGAGGGGTTTGAATCTTAACCAGGTGTAGCGAAGGTGGTTTTTCCTTAATGTTTTCCCACTCCACCTCCACGCATACAGCTGGCCTTAATCCTTCCCTGGTATGTATATATTATATATTTTTCACATCCATTACCGTTTGTCGGCTCTGGCTTGGGTCAGTTTTTTATTCAAGCCATATATTTTCCACTTCCGGTTTGCTAGGCCCGACGTAGCTTCGTATGTCTTATAATATAGCTTAAGACTAGGACAGGCACAACATCCAGTCCCTGGCCATTAATTTTTCAATGTGAAAGGGTAAACCCATAATTTCATCAATGATACATTTTTTGGCCATGCCGGGAATCGAACCCAGGGCACTTATCTCAGTAGGCAAACACACTACCGACTGAGCTAAGGTGTAGGATTTATATATATATATAAAATTTATTGAAGAAAATTAGATTACGGCAACCAACGTGGACACCGGTCTCAAAGTAATCAGCCAAGAAAAACTAGGCGTTGGAAATCTTAGCGGCTCTCTTCTGGAGCAAAAAAATAAAAATAAAAAATTATTCAGCTCATTAAATATGATACTGGTGTATGGAACAAACTAAAAAAAACTCGTTAAACTGCCTTCTCTGATTTCATGAAACAGTGTATACAAACGGTGATTTTCCATCCTTAGAATTACAATAAAGTGCACCCACAATTTTCTATTTAGTTTTTTCTTTTTAATTTAAACTGCAAGTATTATAATCAGGGCTGTGGGTGGAGTCAGCAGGTCAAGCCTTTGACTCCTCTATTTTACTATTGTCCTATTCAAGAGTCCGGCAGAAGTAGTTATTAATTAGTAATAGCAAATTTACCGCAGTAAAATGCTCCAATATAGATTACTTCATGGGAAACTTCTTCGACAATGTGAATTTATAGTTGAATAAGTTAAATAATATATTTATCATATTTTGTTTTAACATTATAATTTTTTTTTATTTTGAAGGTGAAATCGGTACATTTTTAACAACTTCAAATCCTTGGTTAAAATTGTATCCTTGTCTGGTTAGTGCATTGTAGAACACCGACAAGCAGCTGCGATTTCTCACGAGCGCGAGTGAGTTGCATCGTGGCTCTCGTGAACCAGCTCATCACGCACGCTCGTCTGATCGAGGTCTTTGAACCTCATCATGATGTGAATATCAAACAGTGTTTACATCAAAACAACCAATATAACAATACATCATTTATTTACAAAACAAGTTACATAATAAGGTGGTATTAACATCACTAATTTTCTTCTACAGCTTGAAAAAAAAAAGTACCGTATTTAAATAATTTTTTTTTTATAAATACATCAATGAAACAATTCAAGTTGATCAATGAAAAAAAAAAGTAAAATATTGATAATATAGCTACATTTTTTTTTTCAAGAACAATAACACCGCTATTTGAGACAAGTTCGGAAAAAAACCAGCCCTTTTTATTATTATTATTATTATTATTATGAATTACAACAGTCTGTAAAAAAATACTAGTATATCTACAAAAATTGTAGTTATTGTTTTTCTTTTTTTCCCCCCTCTGGTAGGATCTTTTGTTTTGAGATCCTGGGATAGAGGAGAAATTATCTGCGGATATCTACGGCTGCTGCTAAAAAATACTGCCGCAGTGACATTTTCAATATCTCAGTGTTAAGCAACAAGTTACAATACATACATTTAAATATAATATACCTATTTTTTTTATATTGTTATCCAAGTGTTTATACAAATTGTCTTTTCCGTACATAACTAATCATATTAATATATATATTAAAGTATCTATATATAGAAACAAAAAAAACATCCCACGGTCAGTCCCACACAGAGTCTTCATGAAACATTACTATAATTATTATTGTTAAGCATGTCTACAACTTGGGGAACTTACTATTACTAAATACTGTGACAGAAGTTTTGATTTGTAACACATACTCTTACATACTGGGTCAGGAACAACAAACATACCATTATCTGCTCGAAAAGTAAATATAAATATTTAATTTTTTTAATATGTATCACAAATAATTTACAAAATATTGCACATTTAATAGTAACCAAATTATGGATATCTCTTTGTGACGTATGTCCAAACTATAACTAGAGGTGTACAGATAAAGCAACCAGTGAAGGTAAAATTGGTTAAAGTATCATTATGACAAGGACATTAGAATATATTATATATATATATATATATAATTTATTATTAATATTATAAGTAGAGTGGAACCTGACTAATTCTAACTTCTGTAATTCTTATTTTCCACCCGGTCCCGTGAATTTTGTATTAAAATAATCTTAAAAAATCGTGGATAGTTCGAATTTTGTTTTGGTTAGTTCAAACTTTTTGTAAGTTGTAATGTACTGTGAAGTATTGTTTTCCTACTTCTATTTGCTGAGACGTTGTTCTATTTTTGTAAACAGGGGAGGCGACATTGGAATGTGGTAAGCACCCTTCTTCATGCTCCTCCCCCTTCGTCTTTGTTTACAAGGACAGTTTAGTAATGCATTTGTCAAGGTCGAACCTCTTTAGCGGCTACATGCGCTGTTCTTAGTGATTCGGTCGTAGCAATATTCTTGTGACTTGCGAGTTTATTTTGTTGTTTAGTTTTAGTTTTGTTTAGTACATACTGCAAAGTAGTGTTTCTGTTTGTGTATTGTGATGTCACTGTTCAAGCCATAGTCCTATAAATCATTAACTTTGGTCGAAAAAGTAGCTGTGATAAAGGAAGTGGAAAAGGGAATTCCTTTTAAGAAAATTATTTAGTTCGAATTTTTGGATAGTTCAAATTTTTTCCTGGTCCCTTCAAGTTCGAATTATCCAGGTTCCACTGTAAAAGTAAATCACAAAAAAATTTTTTTTTTTTTAAATTGATTAAGACCAATAAATATTTTTAACATTAAATTACTCATTTTCTTAAGTTTTCCAATATGTGGCTCTATAATCAGTCACTGTTATTTTTAAAATGAAATAATGTATTTAGTTGACATTAATTAGCAATCAACTAACTCAAGTGTCATTATATGTACCTATCTGTACATCTCTTATTTAAGTACACAATGCAACAAAAAAAAAAAAAAACTACTCGCAAGCATAAACTTATTAAAGGTTATAATATACATAATAAGGTATTGAAGATTAAGATGCCCCACATTTTCAAAAACAGGTTGGTTCAAAGCAATAAAAGACCCATAAGGGGTAAGAAAAAGGATAACGAAACGGACTATAATTAATGTAATTTTCAGCCTGAATCTTTCAATATCGACGGCTTTACATATTATTTTGTTGGTATATACTAGGTGTATGTGAAGCTTTGAAAACGTTTGACTTCACTTCAAATATGTGTCAGTGTCAACTCAGTTTGAATAACAATTTCAGCCTCGACAATTACAAAACTTCACCACTTTAAAAATGTCGAAAGCTAAAGTACGCTCACTCGCTTTTCACATTTAATTGTTTAGTACTAGTTTGCCAATTTATTTTAATCTTTGTAACATAGCTTGAAGAAACTGCAATAGCTGAAATCAATTGAGTTGTAAAATGAATTAAGTCGGAAATTTTGTAGAGTATTTAAAACATTACCATAAACATTTAAATGTTTTCAAAGTCAATAAGTATGTATTTTACTACAATCATCTATTTATTTCTCCTTTTTCTGTTGAAAAGGCGGTTTAATATCTTCTGATTTTCTATCTATATTAGCTCATTATTATGTGATAGATATTTAAAATTTAAATCAAGAATTAGCTAAAGTTTCTATAAAAGTAAATCTTACTAATATTTGCATGTAATTAAAAAACAAAGATATATACTTTTAATTAAATATTATATTTCTTTTAACATCATCTGTACAAATATATATATTTATATGTATTCATCAAGTATCTGTTTCCGATATGGTGGAGTTGTGTACAAAATAACCATATCTATTTCTCTAGGATCATTCTCGGATTTCATTCGTAGCTATTTAGACAGGATTATATGTATTTAAAAAATGAACACTATTACGGTTAAATAGGTTAACTTTGATCACAGTGGTATAGTTGAGAGGGGAGTATGGATATATTATTATTCATAGATAGCTAATCCTATAATCTAAAACTTATCTTAGTTTGTCAAGGAACAAAGTTATAATCAGTAATAGCAGTTGAAGTTAAAGAGTGAGGTAGCTGTTAGTAGTTCATGTGCCTTCATTGTTATATACTAATACTACCATTACACTACAACTATCATTGGGAAATAAATTTTTCTCCTTATAAAATATTCAATATTGAGAGATTGTCTGCAGCATGCATTTAAAACAAAGCAATAGATACATGCATGCCTGAATATCAAAACGTTATAAGTAAACAAAAGTGATTATTCAGATATTAGAAGTAGAAATAAAATAATAGTTAAAACACTTAATAAATATACAGGTGTCAGGAAAAAAAAAGGCAAGTAAACATTTCATGAGATCGATGGTCCGATAGTATTGAAAATGGTTTTTAAGATTATTTAAAAATTAAAGATCCGAGTGTAAAGTGATTGACCGAATCGAACACCCCCTCCACCAATAAACTGATTTTATATGTATTAAATAAAAATCAGAAAACATGTTGAGAATAAAAATGACAGGATTGTGGAAAATGAGGCACGAATTGAAAAAACAAAACAAAAAAAACAATCGCATATGAATATTTATGCAATGTAAGAGACATATTATGGAAAAGAGAAGTGTTCAAAAAACAGCACTAATACTCAATTGATAAAATACACGGACAAGCCAAGAACAAAATTTGTTAGGATGTGGTTAGTTTAGGAACTATTTCGATTATATTCTATCATCAAATAAAATCTACAAAGGAATATTATCAAGACACAAATGTTGGGTTCTACCACCAAAATATTAAACTAGGTATAATATAAACCTATAAGGATCTAACTTCAAATAAATACAAATATATACAATATAATAAAGAAAACAGCAACCAAGAAATAAAAAATGTCAACATAAGCAGAACAACACAAAGCTCTTCACAATGAACGCTCGAACCTAACGCAACATTAGGAGGAAACACTAGCCTAAGTTATTCAAATTGTAATCAAATCACATTCAAGGAACTGGAGCCTTAAGTCAAGTTAGTACAGCAACTAACAAGAAATGCGTCAGCACATGAGAAAGATAATAGTAGCCATACTTTTTAAAAGAAAAAAAAAAGTTTCACCTCAAACAATTCAAAGATCACAAACTCGTTACATATTATGTTATTTAAATAATTTGTGTCAAACTCATGAAAGTGCTTTAATTTTTAACTGCGATATTAGTTTAAACCTATTACTTTGATCGAGTTTTAATTTAGTTTCTAAAAGTTTGCCAATGACTAAATTTTTGTTTTATTTAATATACATACACACACTCACATTCTAAATAATAAATCACAATGACTTATCTCTAAAAACCTTAGGACAATTTTATAGCATCCTTATATCTACAATATTTTTTAGGGCCCCATTGGGGCAAATGTTAAGCGTTTGTTATGGAATGTTAAGCTGCCTTGACCGTGGGATGTTTTTTTGTTATTTCTTTTTACATATTATTTTGGGGGATGAAGTTGTGTAATGTGACGGTATTCATGGAGAGGAGAAAGGGGTTAAGGGGACAAATACCCTGATTCCGACAGCCATATTGACAGCTGGTGAAAACCCAAGGCTCTAAATATTAGTGAAATACTAATTCACTGATAACAATAATATTAATATAAAAAAAACACAATTATGGTTTTAATGTTTAGTTTTCAAATCAATGACACGTCCCACAAGTATTCGAAACAAAATTACCATTTCGGGTCAAATTGAGACTAATTTATGCCAGTTAACTTGAAATATTTAAATTAATCTATATAATAACTTAACAAAGCGAATTTGGTTTAAAATCCTTTTCACTAGACGTGATAGATAAAAAAACATATCTTAGATCTTTTTAACTTGTTAAATAATATGTTATGTGCAATATATTTAACAAAAATTGAAAACCAATTAATATTATAAAATAGTTAAAAAAAAGAACAGCAAAATATTAACGAAGTAGCTTTGAAATTTTCTTTCGATTCCAAGTCCAAATTTTTGTACACACATCTTAAGTCTTCTAATTTATACAATTATACATGAAAATTACTCTCAAAACACAAATGTTATCTTAACTATAGAAAGTAATTTCACTTTGGATGTGTCATTGTTTTAATCCACCAGCAATAATGTAGTTGATAAGATATCCCCACCGCCAAACATCATAACTCAAAAACTAAACATTTAAAATGAAACAACCTACACTTCTAATAGGAAACAATAACTCCGGCATCACACCCAAAAAAAATTATACATCGCTTTGTATTTTTACAAATAAAATATACATAGTAAATCCTTATAATATAACTTTCACAACCAAAGACTCTTAACGTGACGTCTCATCGGACAAAGTATATTAACAACTTCAGGAATGATTTATATTAATACTGTCGTTACAAGATAATAAATATAATAAAAGTATAATATATAAATAACCAACTAAAACTAACCATCCACCATGAACAAAATATTAACAATATTATCAGCACAAATTTTATGAACAAAATATTAAAATAATACTGAGCTTAAAATTAAGAGGAACTTGGGCTGAACGGATGTTTATTTAGAATGCCACAAGATCTCTCGGGCATAGTTAAGAAAATAAAAATATTTATACTAAAATAAAACTTAAAAACTAACAAGAACATTACATTTAAAAAAAACTGTTAAGATAATACTTAAAAAACACAACCTTTTTCAATAAATATCTTAGGATCAAAGTAAATGAGATAAAATACATCTTGTACAAGGAGGAATAAAAAATGAAGTCTGTCACCAACATAAAAGGAGATCACGCATGATGCTAGTAGTGTTTGACTGAGTGGAGCATATTTTAATACTACTCTAGCCAGAAGATATAGGTACAATCTTACACACACACATGCACGCACGCACACACACAAACATATTAGATTCGAGGAAAATACATCCAAATAAATATTATCGTTATTTTATAATCACAGGAAATATATCTGAGCCTTATTTTGTTAAAAAATTTTTTTTTACCTCAATGGCATTTTCAGGTTAAGTTGATATAAAAACATCGAGTTCTAAACGAGTCCGCATGATACAGAACCATATTTTTACTAATAGTGATTCAATTTTAAAAATGGATGTAGTAATAGAATTACAGATTTTTAAACTCAATTTGATATAATTGTAAAAAATACATTTTTAACAATCAGATGAAAAGAAAAAAATTGAGAGGTAGTTCAATCATTAATGAAATTAAATCTTAAAATCCATACCAAATTAAATAAAACTCAAAACAATTTTTAGCTTATGGAAAAGGTTTCGAGTTCTGGGAGAATTTTGAGCCGAGTCTGATTGATTTCTTGGCTCAAACTTAAATTTTCTATTACAGGCACATCCAGATGAGAAATAAATTTTAAGTTATTAAACTGGTGGATGCGAAAGATGAATAGTTAATGTACAAAAGGGGGTTGATTAAAATTATAGTTTAAATTGATGTGTAATAAAGAATGAATTTTAAAAGTTTGTTTGATTAGCGCAACTGTCATCAAATCATTGAATAAAATCATTATTTCTTTCCCTTTGTCATTTCAAAATTTTAAATTAAAATGTAGTAATCCATTGTTTGTGTTATTTGTACCCTCTCTCTTATTTGTGTTTGATAAAGGCAACAGTGCCGAAATATTATTCTATCTGTGTTTAAATGTGTGTGTGACTACTTCTACTATAGAAGACAGAAGAAAGGAAGATGTCACCTTTGTGCATTGGATTCTTGTCACATTTTTCCTCTTTTCCTAGGTGGGCTTTCTTCATCAAATTTACTCTTATTAGTTTATTTTCCCTTTTTCTGTAGTTTTATCAATTTCCATTACTATAAAAAAAATCCCTTTTTCATGCAAGTAACAAACAAATGTTCTAGCCAAATGTGGCTTACAGGTGAGATACTAGTGTATACAGATTGCCAACCACTTACATTTGAAATAGAAACGGGAGGTGCCGCAAAAACAAGCTCTGTGCTGTTTTAGTGTTAACGAGTGGTTAGAGCCAAGGCAAGCGATTTAGGTAAACCACAATTTTTTTTCCAAATGGATGGATATTTACAATTATTAAAAATTACTAAATCTACTGTCACGTATTCTCACGTCAAGTCATGTGAGTTTCGACTGTCACTTTTGATATATCTATTATCAACACCTATAAAATAACAATAAAAATATAGTAAAATATTATCAACATTGGCCGCAAAAAAAAATATTTTCTAAAATTTGCTCCAAATGTCCATTTGTAAGATAATTCGTGTAAAGCTGTAGATCGCACGACAAAAATATAGATGTACTTTACTCGAAACAAATTAACAATCAACATTTTTAATACATAATGGAAACAACCATAATTAAGTGTTACAATTATTGAAATAAAAAATATATTTATCAGAAAAGAAGAACGTGAAAGAAAGCAATTAAGGGTAAAATCAAAACTGTGAATTAATACAGTTTGTTCAAATAAAATATACTCAAAAAATATTAATACTGCATTCGGAATGATGTGATTGGTTTAACTGGTTGCGGTTCCATTCAACAACTCGTGTAGACAAATACATTTAGTAAATCTAGTATTTTCAGTTCTAAAGATCTTTCGTTAAACTTTGACAAAGTTGATATTTAACTCACTTAACTGAATGTATGAATGTTACAATTAATGTTACAATTAATGTATTATAAGAAATAATGTTAACATTTAGTTACTATTTATATTTCTTCCTAAGTTCATAATTTTTCCCCCAAGATTCAGATTCGGAATTCAAAGGTAAATTGGAGATTCGGATTTGACCTAACACAAATTTTAACTTTTCATCTTGAATGGAACTACAGCCAAGTCAGTATTAAAAACTAAACAACACAATTGGTAAGCTTAAAAAAAAATATATTAAACAATCACAAAATAATAATACTGGAGCAAATAGTTAAAATATATCACACATACAATCAATCGTTCACTATCACTGTTTAGTGCTAAAGTTACACTCTTTTGTAAGGGCGACTCAATCTATTAACTTGGTTTAAATAGTGATTAAAAAAACTGTTGTGATGAGTAGTTGTGAGCAAGCAAATAACATTAATTATCTATCTTCGGGGAGGGGGGTTGTAAAAAATATATTACCCTGCATTTATTGTGGAGAAATGTGCATTTATTGAGTGTTTCGTGTTACTCTCTGTGCACTATATTTAACAACTAAAAATCAAATAGCCAAAGCTATTATATTTGTTTTATTGAGGATTTACTCGCATCTAGATTATCATATTCTGAAAATTGAAAAATGACACCTGGACAGGGGTATCGAACTCGAGGGGNTGCCCAGGGTCATTCTTCACTATTAAGTGATCGCTCATATGTCGCTGATGATTTCCACACGTCCATCACAGACTCAACCTTAAAATATGAGTGAAGAATGACCCTGGGCACGGGACGATTCCTGGATAGATCAATGGTTAGAGCATTGGCGTTCTAAGCCAAAAGTCACGAGTTCAATTCCTGTGTCCAGGTGTCATTTTTTCAATTTTCAGAATATTTAACAACTAGTTAAAATGTATTAAAACTTCTTCAGTCAAAAATTATGTGTGTTGTTAATGTAAATAACACTACCAAAACAGATTAAAGTGGGGATGTATGGAACGAGAGAAAAGGTGTTTTATGCAGTTTATATATCGGAACTTTATTTTTGCCAAAATAAATGAAATATTGCTTTAGACTAAAATTAAACTCCATGTTCCTTTTCTACTGGAGTAATATTTGATTTATTTTGGACAAAAAAAAAGTTTTTATATAAAAAGTGTAAAAAAAATTACCTTTTCTCGCTTCCCTAAATCTCCCCCTTAACAAATAAAAATGTAACAGCCTGGAATGTTGGTGTATAAGTCAATAACTTTTGTTTTTATATATATTTGAGTGTGTAAATGGATTGGACAAGGATGCTGTAGTGTGTAAAAATAAACATTTTCGCTGTGTTACAGTTTTTAATACATTGATAGCGATGTTAACAAAATATTTGCAAGAAATTGCTTTAAATTTGGTGTGAATATTTTTTAATACTACAAATTTTCTCTCATAGTTTTTTTTAATTCACTAGAGTCCCAACATTAATTTGATCACAAACCTATTTAGTGAAATTACGGGATATTTTATACATCAAACATCATTACCAAAACTAATTTTTATATATATATTTTTTAATTTTACAATACGCCAAACAAAAGCAAAACTTATCAACAGGTTTGAAAGAGGGAGCTAGGTTGTCAATTGCAGGAGCACACATTCAACTTATCATTAAAAAAGAGTCGCATGTTTTTAAACAAAAATTTCCTCCACTTATTTTTTTTAAGTAGATTTTTTTATAATGGTTGTCGACATTGATCTATAGTAGGGCCCCACTCATACGGGGGTAGCTTCCGGAGCCCTGCCGTAAAGTGGAACTTAGCCCTTTATAACTTTCAAATACATATAATATCATCAACATTTTTACACCCTCATATTAAGTGCGCAAATAAAAACAATCAAATGAGCATTCGATAATCGA
The DNA here is from genome assembly GCA_902151455.1 of Timema bartmani. Classification (NCBI taxonomy): domain Eukaryota; kingdom Metazoa; phylum Arthropoda; class Insecta; order Phasmatodea; family Timematidae; genus Timema; species Timema bartmani. The sequence goes on from CABFWB010002527.1 coordinate 21,612, forward strand.
TAGTTAAAATTACTCGATAGTGCTCATCACTACTGTAAACAGGCTAAGTTACTGACATGAAAAATGGCGGCCAAAGCCATTCACTGCGCGCGTCATGCCGAAAAAAGTCCAGGAGAGTGGAACAAGTTTTGAATATAGTGAGCAGATAAATGATCGAAAACCGCTGTATTAGCGAAACGTCGTACCCTACTAGTAAATCTGTTTAAATCTTTCAATATCTCTAAAAATTAAATTTTGTATCAATAATGAAAACAACTATAAAAAAAAACATAAATATTTGTGCCCGCTAATATATTATTGATTCCCCACATGATTGACTTTTTATAGTATCATTTTATGGGTTATATTATGTGATTTTTTTTAAGAGAAAAATATCCAACCCTTTAATATTATTTTTTTTGTTAAAAACATGAGACTCAAACAGGTTTTGTACGATATAAATTATACTTTTCCCCTCATAATCTTGATTTTTATTTACATATGTGGGCCCAACAGAAGACCAGAAAATCTTTATGATAAGAAAATACATTAACAGTCCAGATTTGCATTTACTATTATTAATATTATTATTGTAATTATTGTTTCAATAAGATTATACTTTCACCCTGAATTATCCAGGACAGAGTTTGTTCAATAACGTGTGTATTAATTATTAGTTTCATCGCTACTAATTTGTTGTAAAAAAACTACAATGAGTATCAAACTTTAGAAACTTAAAACACAATCAAATATGTAAGATCCATACCTTGGACATGAGTAGTTTGGAAATGCCAATATTATTAGAAATTAAACCAACAAATAACTAAATATTTCAAAATTTAGTCTGTATCATGCGGTGAAAATTATGTTAAATGTTGATAAAGTTCTTTTTTTAAACGAGTTATTTGTGTAAAAAATTGATGGTTGAATCAATCAAGTAGAGCTGATAAATGAAACACAGTGATAGTTATGCAGTCTATGGTGTTAGACCCGCGTTACACTTGGTCATTGTTTTATGACAAGGTCGGTTTCCTTCATGTAATTCTACCATTCTGGCTCCCAAATAATGCAGATGCTCTAAGTTACCCATTTTTCTTATCACCACCATTAATGATTTTTTTAATTTTTTTTATTAAAACCCACATTGGTAGGAATGCGAATTTCCTCCTAAGTTCCATCTTCCTCATCACTACCCTAAAAGTGTGATTAAATGTGGATAGCCCGAGTGGGTAAAGACGCGATGTGGAAAAACAAACCTCGATATTATTTGTTTTAAGCTTGATACTCATCGTTGATAATGCTGTACATACCCTTCAGTTCCTTCCATACAAAAAGTCAGAAATACCGTGAGTTGGTTCAGTCTTCCATTGGCCTCTGTTGAAGCCCAGCATTTCAGTGTCAAAGAGAGCTACGTCTATGTGTTTTCTGTGTACAAACGTTATTAGTGGATCATACACACAAAATATAGGACATTTGAGCATTCAGATGAATCTTGTTAACAATTTAGACCATCCCATTATTGTTATAAAAAGAAACAAGATTTTGTATTAACGGTTCACAGAATTTATAAACAAAGACTCCTGAGACAAATGTGTTTACTAAATAGTAGGGACATACGAAGCCAAAAAAAAAAAGTCTGGATTCAACAATTATTACAAAGTATTGATGGCTAAAATATTCAAATCAGGTTCAATTATTGCCATTTTTAAGTGTTATATACTTAACAAATTAATGTTTCCGTGAAATATTCAGAAGTAATTGTATTGCATGTAGCAACTTGAGTCATCAGATTAGAATGAAATATTACAAAACAAAATTTTAGGGCATAAGGTTTTATAGATAAACAAGGGGCGGGATCCTCAAATCCTTAAGAATATTCGAGAAAATAAAAAATTCGAGACTCAAATCTGTTAAAGAGAAAAATAGAAAAGAGGATTTTCAAATTTTCAATTGAAATTTGTTTTAGAGCTCTAAAACCACATATTGGTGGCTAAGAACTAATTATAATTCTAGTATAAGCTCAGCAACCTGGGCCCAGACCAGTAATTTAACACTTAAATGAATGTATGAATGTTTTAACCAAAAATATTCTAACTTTGATTCGGCTTCGAGAATATTTAATATTTGCAATTTAAGTTTGCTTCAAAATTTAAAAAATGTGGACTTCGCACATCCCTTTTAGATAGGCAGGTATTAAAAAACCAATTTTGATTGCAAAATATTGGTTGGATTTTTAAAGAGTGTAACACGTTTTTAACCATAAACAGATTTTGGATTTTTTTTTTTAATTAATGAGATGGTTGACAAAATAAGAAACTATATACATTTATTTAAAACAAATCTCTTTAAAATGTTTACTGTAAACCATTAATATCGTCAACATATAGTTTTAAAATTTCTTTCAATTTCTACAACAAAACTTCAACCTGATATATATAGCGGCTATTTTAGCTCTGGATTATTGGAAAGTACTATTTCTTTGAGGTGTAATGATGGCTGCAGGACAGAGATAATTAAAAAGTTTATTTAATAAAATGTTATCTATTGAAAATAAAAAATTGATTGAATCCATGTTTATAAAAATAGTTTTAACTATTTCATTGTATACCACAAAAATATATTTGTCTACATTTTGATGTAGAGAATATTGTGAAATTCAAGAGAAGTGTGATTTCTCCCAGATATCTTGATATATATATATATATATATTTTCCCCCACAAGTATTTTTTAATTTTTTATTCTGTTAAAATATGGTACACTATTGTTGTGTTGTTAAGTTTATTTAAAAGTTTGAAAACTGTCCCACAAATAAAACATTCTCTCCACATCAAACCGTTCCCTGTATCACTGATGCATATAGAATTATTTTTGCTAGAGCAATGCACACTATTTAGCCAACCTACATCAAAATAGTGCAAGAAGGTTTAAAGTCATTAAAAAGAATAAAAAATGGTGTTCATATACAATATTAATTCATTATCAAACCACAAAATTAACTATAAACACAAATAATAATGTATCAAAATTTAATGAATGATATTGTACTCTGTTTTAAGAAATGTAAACCGTTTTCCTATCATAGCGTGAAAGTTTTATTCTTTGTCAAGTTTTGATGTTGATATTTAAAAAAACAGGTGATCTTACACTTTGAATTTTAAAGCGTGTTTTTTTATTTTAACTTCTTTAGACGAAAATTTACGAACAATCTTTTAATATTGGTACTATTTGATTTTCAGTATTTTTATTGTGTGCTAGTACTAATAAAGGTTTTTTTTATTGTAATAACACAAAGAAATTCTGTAAATTTCAGAGCTGATGCATACCACCATCCATATTTATTATTTAATTACTTATTTAAAGGCAAGCGCGCAATATAATATCACTTTTTAGAGTCCTAGACGAAGAAAAGCAACAATGAAAAAAAGAGCATAAAACTGTTGAAAGCCCTCAACGAAATGACAAAATGGTTGGCCGTTAGTTATTTGGTATATTTGACCAAATTAAACAGTGCATTTAGGCACTATGCAAATCGGGTGCAAAAAAAAAAAGTCACAGAGGATTCTAAGCAATAATACTAGATTTTTTTTAATTAATATTTTACATATAGTTAAAGATTTTGTATTGTTAATACATTTTTCGATGATTTTAGTTTGCTTCAGAATGTGTTAGAAGAAGCACCAAGAATGTTTCGTGTCAAAATTGAAAGTAACATTTCCCTTTATGATGTTTTGTGTCATCATGTTTTACATTTTCTATTATTTAAAAAATAATAATATATTTTTCAGTAATTAGACTTAATCAAAAACCAAAATTAGCTCTCTTAGAAATATTCTACTTTTTAGGACTATTTAAGAAAATGCAATTACATTCAATGACGTTTATCAAATAAAGTAGTCAAATAAAGTAGTATCTGACTCTATCAGACGTGTGACCACCACGTAAATTTTTTTTATTTATTAAAATAACCCATTTTTCCTTTTTTTATTTTTCCTTTTTTTTTTTGTGTGTGTGTGTCTGTCAACATCCAATAAGACAGTTGGTGATATTCTAAAAATAGCTCGTGTACTTTAGTGCACAGTTTAATTTTTATAATTTCCGTGTATGCTAGTCTATATTTATTTAATTTCTTCTAAAAAGTTTGAATCAGTGTAGGGTGCAAAAATAATGGTTTGCTTTAAAACATTAGCCATGATTATAATGTGTAGCAAATAATCTCCAGGGTTTCACTAAAACTAATCACTTATATATATTTTCTAAAACAAATTTGTGACCAAAAACATTAATCCATTTACAAGTTACATCTTAGTGGGGAAAAAATAAAAATAAAAATTGCATTCCAGCTATATGGGATATACCCCCCAAATTTGTTTTCAGGTTGGCCACAGTATCCTGGAAAGAAAATTATCTGACTTTTGCTTGAACCATAAATTAAAATTTCCCCTCTGGCTAAAACCCACTAAGAATTAAATATATGTTAAAAAAGATACTTTTATTAGGCTACAAACACAATACACTTGCTGGAACAACCCCCACTGATGGCTCAGGCAGTTATGACCTTGGGGTACCATAGATAATTCTATGTAGGCTCTTTTAGAAACGTTCTCCAGGTAGGGCTTCAAGCAAGACAATTGCATTCCTGACATTCCCACAGTAAAATATTGAATATGGGCTGGCATTTTCCATTTTTGTTCGCTGTTTAGAGATTGTTAAGCATAACTATGCGTCTTTGGAGATGCCCGTTTCTGTTATTGAAAAAGTCCATTACTGGGAGATTGTTTCACTGTAAGAGCTCATGTTATTTTGCCGGGGAAAATGCTATTCAGAAGTGTTCGTTAAGGGAAATTTCACTGTATAGCAAGATGTTAAATTTTACCTGATCGATAACAAAAGTCTCTGATTTTCCTAGCAGTTTTAAGTTCCTCGACTATGGCCAGACTGATAATCCATTACACAATCCATACAATATATTTTCCAATCCATCTAATTTAGATTATGGAAGCCTTCCAGAGATTTGCAATGCATTTTTATATAACATTCTTTTTGCCTGTAACAATTTCACAAATATTAAATCTTTTTTTTAAATCTACTATTTCAAACAAATAAAAAACCCCAACAAAGGTAAATATAGTGGGAATTTAATGCAGAAGTTTTCATTCATCTCATTTTCCCCCAAACTTTCCAACAACATCTAACATTGCTTACACTAACACATCATACTATTAATATTTTCAGATGCACGTTAAGATTATATTTTATTTTCACTTTTTTTTATATCACAACAATTATCCTTTATAATAATGCACCACATTTCCATTTTTATTTTATTTTTAAAGTAAAATTTCGCCATTGTCTTATTTATTTATTTTTGCACAATTTATTTACCCAATCACATGTGGATATATATCTTACATACTAGAAAAGTGCCTCCCTGAATATTTCTATAGCTCTCATTATACAATATAAAATAATCTAATTATTATCGCTACCCCATCAGGAATGTGAATAATATACTTTGTGAATTTATATTAAAAAAATCAACTTCACTATTTTACGCTCAAAAACTTAAAAATTATGTATTATTTGGTATAAATATCAGCAGGAACTGTTGTATATGTTGTAAACCAAGTCACGTTAATAGGATGTTGTTCAATTAAATATAAATACTTGATATACATTGGCATATTGAGTCAGTCTTGTAAAGTAAAACTATCAACATTTCAACAAGCAAGAGGGGAAAAAACAACTAAAAGATGGTCACCAAGTTTTCTTTCTTTATTCCCTATAATAAACCCAGGAAGCACGATGCACTATTAATATCAACAGAAAGACCCTTTTCCGTGGTCCTACGAATGTTTTCTTTCCTCTTTTGCCTTATAGCCCCTAACTCGAAGGGAAGATTTTTAATTAATTTAAAAAGTACGCTTCCGAAAGAAAACGTTTTAAATCACTTTCGAGTAAACCTACCAGCACCCATGCTTTTAACAATCACAAAATATATTTTATCCGTTTTATATCCGACGGCGAGCAAAGATGATTTGTTACCAGCGCGATATATCTCCGCGTATATGAACCTGTACATTATATAGATTTTTCTAAAAAAAAAATTCTGAGGAAAAATATTATAAAACTCTATATTTGAGGACTACCCCTACATTATGAGGTAATCATATTCATATATTATAGTATAAAATGAAGTCACTGTATAAAAATTGAGTTATATTGTTGTATCTAATAAAATACATTTCTCTGTATAAGCTATGGTCAACAGCACGCTGGTAACAAAACAACGGTTATTATTTACAAACATAGTCCTATTTGAAACCAAACGATGCGTTTGGTTAGTTCTGACCGTTCTGTTCGACGAGCTGCATAGCTTCTTCCCGCGCTGGCGGCTGCTCGTGTTCTTCCTCTGCCGAACTGATGTCCTCTCGCGACCGCCGACCGCTGCTGTTCTTACAGTCGTCGTCCTTGCTCATGGAAATGTCGAGCGGCATAGGCATCGAGACGGGTGGGAAGAGCTCCCGATTCTTCTCCGACTGGGGCAGCAAGTGGATCATGCTCACCGGGACAGGGAACGAGGCGGCAAAGTCAGGGTAGAAGCTGGCCGGCGAGTAAGGGTTGAAACCGGGGCCCATCGCCGCAACGAGGTCGTGCTCAGACCCCGGAGGGCCCAACAGGTCCTCTGGGTTGGACTTACCAGTGGCGTTGTTGTTGTTGATGTTGGGTGGAGGGGGCCCCAAGGGGCCTAGCCCTAGGAGATCCAACGGCCCACCAGGACCGCCCAAGCAGTCCTTCTTCAGCTGCTCCAGTTTGAGGGATTTGCCGTACTTGCCGCGTACGTACATCAGGAGGCTGTTGTAAGGGATTCCAAAGATCCGGGACGCCTGAGACGTTGTCATTTTCTTGTTCCATACGTGCTGGAGGGCCTCAGTCAGCTCGGCATTTGTCCATGAGCGGGGAGGGCCCCCCCGCGGGGCGCTGTGCTGTCCCTTGGGCCTCCCCACTATAACAACACGTGCATGTTTTGAACCAACATAGCACTCTCCATGGCTAATTAAATACTCTTCACTAAGGATTGGTTGAATCCACTATTTTACAAAAATGAATCTCCATTTTACCTTAAAACATGATAGTTAATGGCAATATAACAGAATAATAGATAATATTAAAGAAATTTTAATAAGTTTTGATAAAATTCATTCATTCAGTTTAGTGTTAAATTTGGGGTCTGGTTATTGACTTTATCCTTTAATTGTAGTTGCTTAGGAACGACCAATAGGCAGTATTAGAGCTCTAAAAATAATAAATAGTTTAGATTTATTTTTTAAGGATCTGAGTCTCGAATATGAAAATCTTTAATATCTTTAAAGATTTGAGAATCCCTTATCCCTTAAAAGTATTAAAGCCATAATACTAATTCCAATTCATAATTTAGTATAAAAAAAACCTTAAATAGATTCCAAACAATCTTCCTACTCATTAAAGTTAACCACATTTAATTGCGCTTAAGAAATATACTCTCCTGTGTGTGGAAAACCACATTTAAAAAGAGAGTCCAACATAGCAGAACTAACTCAGTTCCCGGATAGCACGAGGTGGGAGTAAAATACCAAGATATGCCAGAAATGTGTGCAGTACATTCGCATTTGAATGATTACTCGACATTTTCCGTGGTGACGATGGGGGAAAAAGTGACAAAGTTTCTTGTTAGTAATTACAGTATGTCCCTATTAAGACAGAATAAAGATTCGTGAATAATGCTTATCTGTGAAGACATACTAAAATTGTCAAAATCGGCCTTTTCAGTGCAGTTTTCATCCAAATATCATTTAATATTTCAACAATGTTCAGTATTAGGAGCTTATATTTTTATTAAAAAATGATCCACATAAAATAGTGTTGCTGTAAATTTACGGCTTCTAGCAGACTGTATCAGAGTTGACGGGCATGTGTTGCACGCTCTTAATACATTCGACCGGGATTCGAAGGCAGACATCAGTCATCACCAGAAACCCAGACTAGACCAACTTAGCATTTGATCCGCATTTCCACTGATGCAGCTCATAACAAATATTGGAGTAAAATGTTTTTTAAACACAAAGTATTATTGCACGTTTAGCTTATACACATATGTATTAATTAATATTTACTCTAGAATTATTTAGAGGAAATGTACCAGCATGCACGCGGAGGGAGAGTGGAAAAACCACCCCGGTGCATTCAACCAAGAGTCGAGTCTAGAATGACCCCGACATCGGCAGTTCCCAGTCTATTGTAAGAGTGACGCCTTAGTACCAGGTGGATGGTAAAAAGATTATAAAGGCTTTATTTTAACTTACTTTTCCGCTTTCCCATGATATGGTGGTTCTCGTTCTTCGACTCGGGAAGGTCGTTCAGTAAAGGATTCCGACACGCCTCCATCCCGGGGAAAAAGCTCAGTGGGGAGTCCAGGGAAAACACTAAAAAACATAAATATTTTTACTTGTATTTTTTGAAGCAAGGCCATGGGGATAAACTATGAGAGGAGCATGTTAGCTGCCATGAGGAAAAACAGGATTAGGAATGAAGTTATCCGGGAAAGAGGGGGGTTTCATGGAGTACATGAGATAGTAGAGGAAGCAAGGGTGAGATAATATAGGCATGTAATGAGGATGTTGGAGTACATGAGATAGTAGAGGAAGCAAGGGTGAGATGGTATGGTCATGTAATGAGGATGTTTGAATACATGAGATAGTAGAAGAAGCAAGACTGAGATGGTATGGGCAAGTAATGAGGATGTTGGAGTACATGAGATAGTAGAGGAAGCAAGACTGAGATGGTATGGACATGTAATGAGGATGTTGGAGTACATGAGATAGTAGAGGAAGCAAGACTGAGATGGTATGGACATGTAATGAGGATGTTGGAGTACATGAGATAGTAGAGGAAGCAAGACTGAGATGGTATGGACATGTAATGAGGATGTTGGAGTACATGAGATAGTAGAGGAAGCAAGACTGAGATGGTATGGACATGTAATGAGGATGTTGGAGTACATGAGATAGTAGAGGAAGCAAGACTGAGATGGTATGGACATGTAATGAGGATGTTGGAGTACATGAGATAGTAGAGGAAGCAAGACTGAGATGGTATGGACATGTAATGAGGATGTTGGAGTACATGAGATAGTAGAGGAAGCAAGACTGAGATGGTATGGACATGTAATGAGGATGTTGGAGTACATGAGATAGTAGAGGAAGCAAGACTGAGATGGTATGGACATGTAATGAGGATGTTGGAGTACATGAGATAGTAGAGGAAGCAAGACTGAGATGGTATGGACATGTAATGAGGATGTTGGAGTACATGAGATAGTAGAGGAAGCAAGACTGAGATGGTATGGACATGTAATGAGGATGTTGGAGTACATGAGATAGTAGAGGAAGCAAGACTGAGATGGTATGGACATGTAATGAGGATGTTGGAATACATGAGATCGTAGAAGAAGCAAGACTGAGATGGTATGGGCAAGTAATGAGGATGTTGGAATACATGAGATAGTAGAGGAAGCAAGGATGAGATGGTATGGACATGTAATGAGGATGTTGGAGTACATGAGATAGTGGAGGAAGCAAGGGTGAGATGGTATGGTCATGTAATGAGGATGTTGGAGTACATGAGATAGTAGAGGATGCAAGGGTGAGATGGTATGGACTTGTAATGAGGATGTTGGAGTACATGAGATAGAGGAAGCAAGACTGAAACGATATAGACGTGTGATGAGGATATTGTAGTACATGAGATAGTAGAGGAAGCAAGGGTGAGATAGTTTAGGCGTGTAATGAGGATGGAAAAGGCGAGAATGGCAAAGAGAATGATGAAGATGAAGTATGTTGAAAAAAGATCGCAATGTAGACCAAAAAAGAGATTGGAGAAGCAGATGACAAAAATTGTGCAAGTGAGAGGAGGAGAAGAATGGAAGCAATTAAAGGAGGAAGAATGGTGTAAGGAAATGGGAAGATGAAGATATTTTACTAAAATGACCCAGTCACAGGTGGAAACAGCTGATAATGACATATGTAGGAAGATCCTCTGAGCCCCTCAATCCACACAGCTATAAAAATTAGATGTAAAGTTGTCCTGAAAGACTTACTGTGCGGTGGTGTGAGTGACAGCGCAGACATGGACGACAGGTGCGGTAAATTGGAGTTGTCTAAAGAAGAGTCCTGGGGGGGAAAAAAGAAAGCTGTTAATATCGCAAAATAAGTATTCTTGCAATATTTTAATGTAATTTATATCATAACATAATCATACTATGGGTGTGCAAAGATTTGAAATCTTCAACTTTTTTTTTTAATGCTTCGACAACTATAAAACTCCGGGAATAAATATTGAAAGGTAAAAATATATATATTTAGCTGTAAATAACAGCACAGTATGACCAATATTTCAAATAATTTTGCAAGTAAATATTTTTTTTGTTGAAACAAACATAATCAAAAGAGTTATTGAGTAATCAAGGCAGTCAATATTTTCAAAGATTCACACAAACCTAGTTTATACTTCTACACTTATTACTTTATGTGAGGTTGATATTTTAAGGTGGGACAGAAGGGGACGCGAAAAAAGTCAGTGATTTTGCGGTGTTGATGGCAAAACTTTTTTTTTTTGTTTAAAATAAATCAAATATTGCTCCAGTACAAACCTAGAGTTTAATTTTCTCCACCTGATAATATCAAAAGTTCCTGAATATCTGTCTTGAGCTTGGTGGAATTATCTAACAAACTTTTCAAATTAAAAGAAAAAGGTGTAATTTAATTCAAGAATAGTAATAATAATAATATTTAGCACCGCGTCTTACTACCCGTTCGGGTTATACGCTTAAGTACTAATTATGCTAATGGATTAGGAATTGGGAGGGTTGAATTTAGAGGAAGTGAACCCGCATTTGCGTGGAGAAAGAGTGGAAAACCTTTTAGGAAAAACCACCCCCAGTTCACCCGACCGAGATTCGAACCTCGATCTCCCCGTGCTCAGCGGTCGAGCTCAACACGACTAGCGCGTTAGCCAACTACGCCACTGAGGCGGGTTTTAATTCAAGAACACCCTCGACATTTATTCAAGAACTGTTGATATCATTATGTGAAGAAAATTAAATTCTATGTTTGTACTTGAGAAATATTTTATTTATTTTTTGCCATATAAACTACAAAAACACTATACTTTTCTCGCGTTCACTTCCGTCCTCACCATAAGTCAGAAAAAGAAATTAGTCTCATCAATGTTGATAATTAGGGATGGGGACTTGGAATCTCTATAAATGTTAAAGGATATTCGAGAGATTTCAAATTTAAAATATATTTTCAAATTTTGAATTTATTTTTTTAGAGCTATGATGTTTTTTAGTGGTTTAGTTTCACATCATTATTATTAATAAACTAAGTAACCAGACTAGGAACACACCAGTATGTAGTGTACACACATTGTAACGCACAATGCTTAGACAACAGACAATCTTCAGTATTAAAAAAAAAAAAATTTGAAGGACGCTACCTGCTTCAGTGGTTGAATACTTTAATTGTTGATTCACACGTTCGTCAAAAAACTAGTGCAGAACCGAAACGTCGTTAGGTGACAAGCTTCAAACCAACCACAAGATTTTAACCTAATCGGCACGAGCTGTTCCGCTAAAGTTCAACTCATCTCTACTTTGTCCGCTCTGCCTGAGATGTTCGGCAGAGGAGAATCAATCAAATCTCAGAACCAACCTTCTAAAATCAGTGTGCATGCGCATTTGACAATGCATGTGCTCTACAGCCAGAAGCTAGCAGACAGCTTTATTGGCCGTTGTGAGGAGATTTGAAATAACCCGTTAATGTAAAGCGTTTGTATCAATGTAGTGGATTGTGCCACGACACAGCGTTATAATTTGAAAACATCCATCAGGAGAATGATCCAAAATATATTTTTATCAATTAGAAGATAAATTATGTTGATAATCAGCTGTTTTAAGTTAGCATTGCATTGCATCATGGGTCAACATACAGCAGGTGGATTTCTGCGCCACTGAGGCAGATTCTGCTTTCTATTTTCTGTGAATGTGTGAATCAAGCTTAAATCATCATGTTCTTGTCGGACTGGTCTGCAGATTACAGGGAGATTGGGGTTCGATAATCTAGCAGGTCTACTGAGTGTTTTTTTTTTCCTAAATGGCTTCCCAATCTCCTTCCAGGCAAATAGCGTCTAAAATACTTCCTTTCTCATCTCTTATCCTATTAGAGTAATTATCATAATACATGCATATAATTTGAATAGGTAGCAGGATGCCGTGATAAAAAAAAAGGTAGACTCTAGTGAAATGTACTTTTTGTTCTGCTCGTGATTTCCTATAAAAATCTTAAAACAAAGATGAACACATAAATGATTCTCATGTACAGATTACCAAAACATTAATCTTCTCTATATTTCACTTATTAATAATACCTATTTCTGTATCGAAATATGAACAAAATAAAAATAGATTATAAATTAGAATGTTTAATAAATAAAAGGGCTTTTATTTTTATTAGGTCTTTACTAATGTGGTTGTTGGTGGATGTAAATAGTTTAGAAAAGAAAGATTAGAAATACTATGAACTTACAATAGAATAATTGGTAATAAGCATGCAATCAGGAGTGTTCAACACATTATTTATTTGTATACATATTTTATATATATACCGTCAAAGCCCGATTCCAGGACTAACTAGATCGGACTAGGCCAAATTGATACATCCTAAGAGCCTAAAGATGTATTAGTTTAGCCTGGTTTAAGTTCGTTAATCCTGAAATTTTGGCCTAGCTAATAGGATAAATTAGTATAGCCTACAATTTTATTAGGCCAAACCAGGTTTAGGTTAAGTTATGTTAGGTTAGGTTAGCTGACAACCTTTGCGCGCGAACTGTGAATGATGGAACCTGTCCAAACTCGACTCATCGTATAGGTTAAGGAGGATGAAAACTAGTACTGCCTAAAAACATCAGGCTATATTAGTTTATCCTACAAATGGCAGGATGTATCAATCTGGCCTAGTCCAATCTAGTTTGACCTGGAAATCGGGTTTGTACGAGAGCTTATATACTTATATACCTACTATCACTATACAGTACGGTACTTTATACATGGTTATAAATACATTTTTGTCTACCTACATGAACCTCATTTTTTAAATATTTATATCCATAATTGGAGTTGTATAAAGAATGTTTTTCTATTTGGAATACCTTCAAACAATCAGTGTGGTACCTTAGGAATAAATTTGCCACCTCTAAGATGTATTTTCCTCCTCTTTGAAATCCCCAAATATGACAACATTAAAAACAAACTTCAAATAGATTATTAGGGTACCTAAATTTCACAAATTTGCCAGGGTAAGACCATTTCAAAAAGCTTCTAAAGGTATATACATTTTGAAACATGTCTTAAACATCTTCTAGGGACACCCACATTCTAAAAATTTACAGGCGAGAGTGAGGCAACCAATTTTCAAACCCTAGAACCCTCATTGGATTAAGAGGGCGAGACCACCCAAAATGCCCCTTTTAATGTTAATCCCCCTTTAATCTCATACAAATAAGGTTCCACCACTGATTCAGTGAATGAATTCTTCAAAATAAATTAAGACCTAAGTTAGCTAAAATGTATCACCATTCTCCTGGAAAGTGGAAAGAAAAATCACATTTTAGAAGAAAAATAAAGTTGGCTGGGCCTAAACATCAGCAGGTTGAAGTCAGGCATACTAATCACCCATCTTGCAGTGTGAATCACCCATAACTTGCTTAAGCCCATAAAGTAGAGCATATGTAGAATTCATGTGTGAGAAAAAATATACTTAGGGGCATAAGAGTGTCCATTTTTTTGATTCGAAGCAAGCTCGAATCAAATATAATCACGGTACAGAGGGAAAAAAGGTGTCTGTAGGAGTCTTATTTGTGAACTGAATTTGGTGATAACTTGTTTAATAAGTCAATAATAAGTAGTAAGCTCACATAAACGCACACAGGCAAACAAAAAAAAAAGCTTAAGGGCATTTTTAACTTTTCCTTGAGGAATAAGCCAGAGTAACGGTTAAAAAAAAATCACATTTGCTGTATCTTAAAAAGAGTCATTACAAATTTAGTTTTCTATAAAACAAATGTGTCACTATTTTATTTATTTCATTTTTTTGATCTATTAAGAAATTTTGATTTAGTCGTTGAAAAAATGAAATGTACCATTATCAAAAGAAACATTTTCTTTTTTATCCAAGTAATGAGCATAAATAATATTACCCTATGTATAAGGTAAGGGTTTAAGTACCCGGCAGACTTCCGCAGCATGTGGCTTATTTGTGATTGGGCTGACTCGGTTGAGGTGGTATAATGAGCCGCCTCTTGAGGAAACATCTATTGGGACACATTTAAAGATATTATAGAAGTTTTTTTAAAAAACAAGATGGTAGATTTTATTAAGAGTTAGTTCCTGCCCCCCCACCTACTCTTAGTACCTGTTTGGAGTTGTATGATACATTAATTACTATGCTAACAAAGTAGGAATGAGGAAGGTAGCAATTTTTAGAAGAAATGTACCCTGATTTGCATGGAGGGAGAGTGAGAAACCATTTAGGAAAAAATAGCCCCCAATAAGTGTAATTGAAAGGTATTCAAACCTAAATCTTTCCGTCACCAACAATCCGATCCAACACAAGTGACGCATTTGACCATGTGACCACTAACGTAGATATTGCTAGTTATTATTAAGGTGAAAACTCCCTTGACGGACACCCCTGAACAGCGGAATCCTCTTTATAACGGACAGTTGAAATTTCCCTGGCAAAATGACATGGGCTCTTATGGTGAAACAACTTCCCAATAACAGACTTTCTCAATAACAGACGTGGACACTGCCAAAAGATGCATATTCATGCATATATATCTCTAGACGGCAGAACCAAAGTGAAAACATCAGTCCATGTACAGTATTTGATTGTAGGAATGTCAGGAAAACCATTGTCTCGCGTGAAGCATAGCGGTACCACCTTACCTATGTAGTAATAATAATAATAATAATAATAATAATACTTAGCACCACGTCTTACTACCCGTTCGGGTTATACGCTTAAGTACTAATTATGCTAATGGGTTAGGAGTTGGGAAGTTTGGATATAGAGGAAGTGAACCCGCATTTGCGTGGCGGTAGAACAGAAAAACATTTATGAAAAACCACCACCAGTTCACCCGAGCGAGATTCGAACCTCAATCTCTCCGTCCTCAGCAGTCTAGCTTAACACAAAACTAGTGCATTAGCTAACTATGCCATCGAGGTGGGTTACCCGTGAAGGGAAAGTTTCTAAAATATCCTACATGAGTCAGTAGTAGTGACTATACAGTATTTCAAGGTCATACCCCCCCCCCCCCCCCCCCC
>CABFWB010002527.1:38558-69431 GCA_902151455.1 Timema bartmani
CTATAGAACAACTCTCCATAGCAGGTCTCTTACACACCTATAGAACAACTCTCCATAGCAGGTCTCTTACACACCTATAGAACAACACTCTATAGCAGGTCTCTTACACACATATAGAACTACCCTTGCTGCCATCTTCTTGTTTGATTCTCTCTAAACCCACCCTTCGCGTAATCAAGCAGCGAGCTCTAAATGAATCACAAGATTTCAGCCTTGTCAAGGTGACTTGAAATAATGTTCGCTTTTCAACATCAGCTTGTGAAACCCAATAAAAAAACTACTCAATCAGTGTACATGTGTCTACTATGCAAGATATGTTGTGGTCTTTTTTCCCCTCGTCCTCCCGACCGATAATTTGTCACTCTACAAGTCGCCTTCCGATATACCACGGTTAAGAAGCTAAAATGTGGGGGTGAAGTATGTCCCTGGACACAGAACTATATCGGGCTTCAACTGTACTAAGACCAACTATTGTTTATTTCAATACCAGCAGGAAATGAGGTTTTCAAATTTGACATATTTTTTAAAAAAACCCACACCAAACATTAGTACACAATATTATTGTTTATAATATGACACCCACTTCAGTGGTCGAAAGAGAAGTGTAATTCACCGCACCATGTACAAATTTAAAGATTTGGTTGCTCAGTCGAACATTTTAAACAACACACACTGTTTGAGCAAGTTTATAAAAAACATGTAAATTGCACTTTGAATATTTGGTTACAAGTGCCTCGGTCACAAATTATGAAAATAAGTTCAAGTTTAAAATATAAGACAATTTAATGAGAAATTAGACAAATGTCTTAAAGCAAAGCTGAAACGAATTGTTGGTAAGAGGAGTGGAGGGGAGTGTTGGATGACAGTATTGCATCAATGACTTACTCAGAAAATGAAATGCTCCCAATGTTATGAAGAAATATCAAGTTACAACCAGCACACACCGCCAGGGAAAAGTTTTTATTTTACTGTGATAGCTGGCGAACTCATATTCCCCACACTTTTACGCTCGATTCACCATCTGTGGTGCCCACCCTGTGTCATAGGTCCTTCTAGAAATAAACTTGGCTTGACGGGAATATCAGGATTTGAATCCCGGTCAGGTGTACTGTGGGTGACTAAATGGTTTTCCACGCTACCTTCATACAAATGCGGGTACACTTTCTTTAAATATAACCTTCCTAATCCCTAAAACCATTAAAGTAATTGGTACATAAGTGTATAACCCAAATGGGTAGTAAGACGCAGTTCTAAAAAAATCTCATCAATGAGTGATGTAGTGTGTGGTTACATTTGTGTTTTAAATTTGTAACAATTTCATATAAATAACCTTTTAATGTAGATCTTATTTGTAAGTCTCCTTGGCAATGAGGGGTTTCGTATACAAACAAACGTGAAGAATTATGTATGTTTTTGGAGGTCAGCTAAAGATTCAAAGCCAAAAAGAAGGTTTCCAGTCATTTTATGTTGAGTGTGGATTTGATTTAGTTTTGTTTCTTGGTTCTACGCCAACAGCACAAGTTTGTTTGATAAGTTTATTTATGGCATTACTTCATTCTTGTTTTTAAAATAATATATTTTAAATTATTTCTTTTGGTGTTCACCTGTCATTTTGCTCTGTGATTTACATAGATAAGGCATAAAGCACAGTGCACAATTCATAATTAGAATACAAGGATATATATATGATGAAATGTAGTAATTAAAATCTATTAGTGAATAATACATACCGTCTTTTATTGTTAATTGCAACAGGGCCTCCACGTAAGAAAGCTATTTTTTTAGTGCTTGCATTTGCATCTAAAATTTAGGTATTTTTTCAGTTATTTTATGGTTTTGTGTGTAAACTAGGTTAATTTAGTTTCGATCCTTTGAAAATGAACCTAAATGATTTATTTTGGTGTTGATTGCAGTTTATTTGACGTCATTGACATATAAAACATTTCCTTTGCCTCACGCATGTCTGAAATAGTGTTTTTTTTGGTAGTTAAGATGATTCGCTGGAAATGCAAGCAAAGCTGAGGGGGTACAAAAGCTAGTTTAAAATAAGCGGATGTTACTGAAACCAAATGATTTGATTATAAATTCGATTCTCGATATTTTCTATAAACTGAACAGTTTGCTTGAAAAGTAACCAATTTTCATATTATCTGGATTGAAAATGACACGTGTTCACTGAAACTGTCTGAGAGTGTGCAGATTCTTCTTTATTATATTCATAAAAATGTTCGAGGCAAATGTATGGAAAAATACCATTTAAAAACACACCTATATGTTGGTTTAAATCTTTTTCTTAATCCCTTGCGAGCAGCAGGCGTGTTATTTTTGTTTAGTGTGGGCTTTAAGACTGAGAGAAAAATGAAGTAAAAAAAAAAAAAATGCGACAACAGATTAACCATTTTGTCTCCTTTTTTTTCCCCTGTCGGTTTGTGAGAATTACACGCCTCTTGTCTCCCCCCCCCCCCCCCNATACCAAATTCAAGATTAAAAAATATTTATTCTTTTAATTGGAATTTGTTTTAGAACTCTAACACTGTTTATTGGTTGGTTCGGACCCAACATAACTATAATGTAAGCCAGACCCCAGACCAATAATTTAACAAGTAACTGATATATGAACTTTCTAATGGATGGATTATAGCAACAACAAAAAATCTTTAGTTACCATTTAAATTGGAAATGTATGATTTAAAGGTAAAATGACGATTCAAATTTGTAAAACAGTGGGTTAGACTTCAACCCCTTTCTAGTTATGAATCATATGTTTAAAAGTAAAAAAATGTAATTTAGTTTTGTAAAAATATAAAAAAAAGTTTTGCTGGTTTTACTTGTGCTTTAATTAATAATTTTGCAAATTTTAAGGCGCAATACTGAAACATTATATCATTACTATTTTTTGAAAAAAGAACGTTGATTAAAATTGTAATTACATGTTTAAAACATGCTACCTGATAGCTTTATGTTGGGATATATGTTTAGTTATATGTGTTACCAAAACCAATAATATTTAAATGACTTATCAAAAAATCAATTAAGCCTGACCTACTTCGGTGGTCAAATAGTCTATGGTGCCTCCTTTGCAATAGACAGGACTGCAGATTACAGGGCAATCGAGGTTTGAATCCCACTCAGGTGTACTGATTTTCCACTTTCTCTCTCCACGCAAGTGCGAGGTACACTTCGTCTAAAATATTCAACCTTCCTCATCCCTAACAAATTATATTAATTAGTACATATGTGTATAGCCCGAACGGGCAGTGAGACGGGGTGCCAAATATAATAATTTAGTCTTAAATAAAAATAAAATAAGTGTAAAATTATATTTTTTTGAATATTTTATACAAAGTTTGTTTGATTTTTTAATCCATATTTTTACAGAAAACAATCAAATTTCATGTGTGAACATTTATTTCACTAAATTTCAAGGCCATTAAAAACGAATATTTGTAAGAGTTGGAAGTACTTTTAGAAGGTCTGCTTAGTTCAAAACCCAATTTTATTATGTCGCATTAATTTGCAAAGCTAATTGAGCCGAGTGGTCGAGGTAACTCACCGGAGGGGGCGGAGGTAAGCTTAGGGACTCGGCGCTGTTACAATACTCCAATCTCTCTCTATCCCTCTCTGGTGTGTGCATGTCGGACCTGCAGTTGTCCGGAAGCTGCGACTCTTCGTTCTCTGTCTTGAGCGAGGGAGGAGGCTGCATGGACACCAGATTATGTTTGTTTTGTCGGACATCGGGCTGATTTAAAGGAAAAAAAAGCAATATAAGATATAATAGATTATTTAGAAGGTTAGAAGATCTTAAAATTTAAAAAAACATATTCAGTAAAACTGTTAGACCAAACCCTGGTAGTTAAAAATTCTGGATAGTCCGAACACACTTTTCCGAAAATGCAGGGAAAGAAACTAAACTAGGTTAAATGAATAATATTTAATCGATAACAAACTCTAAGTTTAGATAGAAATATATGAAACAATGATAATAAATGGTAAATATTTACATGTTGTCTTCAACACTGTATTTAAAATAGCTTTGTTTTAAAATTTGTTAAAATACTCTCTCCCTCTCTTTGTAAACCATTTCATATTTTCCTGTTTAATCTAAACAAAACTAGTTTTCAATTAATTTGGATTAACAAGGTTCTACTGTAGTTAAGAAATATTTTTTAAAACAATATTAATATGGATCCGACACCTCAGCTCTGTCGCTAGGTAGCGTGTCTGTCTACTGAGCTAAGGGTCCCGGGTTTGATTCCCGGAATGGCGGAAAAATTTATCATTGGTAAAATGTGGTTTTACCCTTTCACAGAGATGAATTAATGGCCGGGGGACTGGATGTTGTCCTAGTCTTAAGTTAGATTATAAGAAATATGAAGCTACGACAGGTCTAGCAAGTCAGTAGTGTAAAATATATGGCTTGAATAAAAAAAAACTGACCCAAACCACAGGCTGGAAACAGTAATGGATGTAAAAAAAACCTTAAATATAAGATTATGTCCAGAAAAATTAATTCCCACTAGGATGAAAACAACAACATTATAAGTCAAGAATGCCAACACATAAATATGTAACGATAAAACAAAAATACATATTTTATTTAGTATACTTTTAACAAAATTCAAGGAATTAAATTATTAAGTTTGTTAAAATGGAAAATCTCTTTTTCCTATTGAGGTAAATCATTTCTTTCATGAAAGAGGTCATAAAAAAGTCCAACTTAACAATTCTTCCACTAGAAAGAGGTGAATAAAGACCAAACTGTACACTATTGTCAAAGTTTCTAGCAAACCACTTCTTAATTTCTTCCATGAATACATAACATAACACACCTATTCACGCAATTCCCTTAAGGGGTAGGCAAGAAACTGTGTATTGTAACCACATGGACTCAATTGGAAGGCATGTTTGTGTAAACATTGTAATATTATTATGAGTGGCGAGTGACATAACAGATATTACAAGGTTATTATGATGATTCGATAAACAAATAAACTAGAGGAGCTGCCCCAAAAGGTGGTGTCAGCATTCCTTAGCTAGAAACCAGGCCGGGATCCCAATTAAAATAGAAGGTTTTGGAACCCCTCGTGGCTGACTACAGAAGAACGTAATCTAGGTCACGCTGCCTGCCACGGGGCCGGGCGGGCTAAGTCGTCAGGTTAATCAAGTACCAGTCGGGGTCCAGGGAACCAGGTTCTACGACTGTACAGGAACCGCCTAGCAGTCAGACAGGCCATTGGGCAAACCTCATAACACCTTGTTTCATCACTCGCTTCTCTATTTTTACTAAGTTCCTCATTTTAAATTTACTTTTAACATCACATTTGTAATAGCATAGTACTATCAATAAACCCTCTAAAAGCAAAGTTTAATTTCAATAACGAACCCACACAAGTAATAATATCACCTCCCCCTGTTCCTCGGCCAAGAACATCCTGACATATCAACAAGGCCCACACGTTTGAACATACAGAAACGGGACATACACACAGACACATGCACACACGCACACACCATATAGCTCAAAAAACAGCTTAGTACTTGATCCATGCTCACTAACTTTCTCCACACTTCCCTGTCTTTGCATACTCCTTTCGCTTCAACAACGTCCATACAGAGCGTCATACATAGCGTCATACATGCTCTTTTATTCTTAAAACTCTTCATGTTTCTCTTTTTCACACATTTGTCTACAATATTTAGCCCCGTCTTATATGACCTACCCCTTCCTTTTTGTCCACACACTCTACCTTCATATATTTGCTTCATCATTTGATCCGCACTCATCCTCTCAAAATGCATAAACCAACATAAGACGCTTCTTTCACATTTACCAATTGGATTCCCTTTCAAACTGCACCGACTCTGTCCATACGAGTTTTCCCACATACATTTATTGGATATTTCATTCCAACCACATTCACCTTTCTCTTGTGTTTCTCCTGACAGACCAGTGCTTCACATTCATAAAACAATATTGGCATTAACATACTTTTATATACTGCCATCTTCACTTCTTTCAATACTACTTCATTCTTTGCAGTAGTCCAAACCCATCCAACTACTTACTGAAATGCATTCACCCCTCTGTCAATTCCACCTTCTATCCTTCCATTTTTTTTACAAAATTATTCCCCTAAACAGTGGAAATAAAGTAAAGAGTGAAACAGTTGTAATGCCAGACATGTACTCACCAGAGGATGGGGTGAGCCGACTGGCGTCCGCGCCGGTGCCGGCGGTAGAGTCTGGTGGTGAGAGTTGCTACTCTGACTGGTCGGTGGGTGATGATTGTTATTGTTGTTTGGTCGCTTCATGGAAAGGTTCTCGGCCGTGTCCGGCGCGGGAGGTGGAGATACCGCCGGCGTGGGAGGCGGAGGGGGAGGTTTGGACAGGTCCTGGACGCCGCTCAGGTCGCCTGATCTTCTCCGGGGGCGCGCCTGGAAGGAACACTCATTAGATACTGTGCTTTATCAATGGGGACTCTCAGGATATTTGAGAATATATCAAATTTTAGAGTTAGAAAAAAAAAAAATTATCACTGTGTCTTACTACCTGTTCAGATTATAAACATATATGATAATTACTCTAATGTTGTAAGGATGAGGAGGGAAGCATTGTGGAGGAAGTGTACCCACATATGCATAAGAGTGTAAAAAACCACCCTCAGTAGAGCCGGTCAGGATTCGAACCCCAATCTCCCTGTCATCAGCAGGCCAGTCTAACACAAGAGTGATGCCTTAGACCGTTCAGCCACTGGAAGGTGGTATGTGTATTTTATTTTGAAATGGAATTTGTTTTAGGGCTGTAATATTTCTTATATTAGTGTTTAAGCTTCAAATCAATTAAAAAGACAAACTCAACAACCAGAGCCCACACAATTAATTTAACACTTAACTGAATGTATAGAGGTAATACATAAGGCCCAAATTTTAATAACACATATTTTTTTATGCATCACAGACAATTCTCGTGCACACATACATTTTGTTCATGAGCCCCCGTTTGTGGAAGTTATTTTTTAAGTCATTTTAGAAGCATTTAGCTCCATGTAATATCTTTCTTTGTGTTTTGTGTATTTCAAATGTGTCTTCATATGAAAAAAGGAATATTTCTGGAAATTTAAAACTATCGTTTGTGTAAATGTGTAAGTGTGAAGAAGTGAGAATTGGGAAGTGTAAAAAGTTAAAGAAGAGAAGAAATGAAGAAAGAAGTGTTTGTTTTTCTATCCAGGCCTAACCTAACTATCCTTTTAGGTTGGCTTCCTTCAATATCAATTAACTTTATTTTATTATAAAATGTTTCTACAGTTTTTAATGGATAGCTAAATATTATCAAGTAGCATATTGTGACAACAACAAAAACCTTATCTTCATCTTTGACTTCAACTGTTCTTCACATGTTTCATGTTTCGCTTCAACTTTGTTTCAAATTTTAAAAATGACCTTCGCACACCTCAACTATTCAGTGAAAATAAATAAAGTTCATTTCAGGCTTCAGGATCTTGTAGACTTAACCTAAAAGTAGTTATTGCAGTCTAAAATATTTAATATCGTGCCCATGCAAACAAAATGATATACCACCAAAAACGAGATTAAAAAAAAGATTAACACCAAAGCAACATTTATAAAAATGGAAATTGATAAACATGTAAAAGGTAATATAAACTAATAAGTGTAAATTAAAATGAAGAAAAGCCCACTTAGGAAAAGATGGAAAATATGAAAACAATCGGAAATGTTTTTACTGTTAACTAAAGATTGGGTCCGAAAAACTATTGCTTTGACAACTATTACAAAGCTTTGCCGATAAACATATTGACAGCTTAAATACTCAATGTCATTCTGAGCTGTTAAAAACATTACAAATAATCAGCGCCCGGATTTTAATGACATATCATCTTTTTATTGGTACCTCACACATGATGCTCATAAGTAGATAAACTCTGTTTATGATCTTCTGGTTGTAGAAATGTAAATTTTATAGGCCGTTTTTAGTCCTTTTGGAGTTTTAGGGCATATTTTCGTTGTTTTTGTCCTTTAAAGGTCATTTTTAGAAATTTTTGAGTAATTTTTTAGACAATTTTGAGCCATTTTAAGGCATTCGTGTTCATTAAATATATTTTTTAATGCAATCGATATTTAATAAATGCATTATTCTTTCATCAAACAGTTGACGGAATGAGAATACAATGGAGGCTTTGTATCCTCTTTGCTTGTCTGGTTGTAAAATACACATTCCTGGTGAGAAATTGTTACTAAGATAGTGAGGGTTGCGTTGGGAGGGGATGGTTACTACTACTGAAGCAAGTATTTGTAAATCAATATTATATTTAGCATAATGAATGAGTTTGTTTGTTAAAAACTTCATTTACATGGATAATTTTTAGTTTATATTAATAAAGCACATGTTTGATTTAGTATTAGCATTTATTACAACTCTTTGTTCAAATTTTAAGGTAATTTTTTTTTTAATTTGAAGTCATTTTTTTTAGGATTTTTAGGTAATTTAATAAGTCATATTTTGATTATTTTTATGTCATCAAAATCCGGGCCCTGAAAATAGCCTTGATCCGCTCCAGTGGTCGAATGTTTACAAGGCGGCACTCTCGCAACGACTAGACTGCCGATGTGGGGGAAATTAGGGTTTTAATCCTGGTCGAGGGAACTGAGGGTGTTTTTTGTCTAAATAGTTTTCCAGTCTCTCTCTCCACACAAATGAGGGTACACTTCATCAAAATTTAACCTTCCCTATACTCTTAGAGTAATTAGTATGTATGCATACAGCCCATACAGGTAGTGATGCTTAAAAAAACAAACAGTGAGCCGGTTTGATTTGGGCTTCCGCAAATAATTTAATATAAAATGCTTTCCGTTATATTTTAATTATTGCTTTTATTAAGTTTCAATGAGTTAAGTCCTACAGTACCCAGAATACATCGACTGTTAAGATATAGTATTAAATGTCAAACCAACCTGTTTAATGTTTATCAGTGTTGTTTATAAAAAAAAGTTTTAAGCCAAATATATAAATATATTTTGTTTTACGAATAATGACTGTTACTGGCTTTGTAATTTACACAAGTAGTTCATGAAGGATCATTTTACAAACTAAAATGTTTCGAAAATAGACTCCCTGCTACTGTCTAACAATTTGGGAACATATTTGCTCATGTTGGTATAAAGTAGAAACTGGTGTTTTAAGTTCACTAAATAGCGACGTAATCATTAATAGTGTTGCTAAAATGGGGTCGAAATTGTATTGACCAATAATACACATATAAATACTTCATTCCTCACATTAGGGAGAGCGAAAGGACCTACCAATTTTGCCTGGAAAGTTATATTCACATACCTTCCAGGGTTCTTTTACATGCCACAATCGACATGGGACCAACAGCTTTACTTACCCTCCAAAGGAAGTTGTGCTACGCATTGTTATAGCTAAAGAAATATCGTCGACCCTGCTGGGTTTGAACCCACGCAAATCGGGTTCTGAGGCAAGCACTTTACCCCAAGACCACCGAGGTCAGCTGCAATACTAATTAAATTAATTGTTTGAATGATAGTTTTTAGACTAAGCACAGTTTCCCCAGAAAAGTTTCACAATCCCTCCCTGCTAATTCAGCTATGTTTCCTCTGAGGGTGTGTGGGGTCAACTTTTTCAACGCAAAGTAAACTCGAATCAAAACATACTAAATATTCTCAAAGATGAATCAAAGAATATTTTTTGTTGCTTGTTTTATGGATAAAAAAATATAACGTGATTATTTACATAACTTTATATACTATAATAATTTAGAAAATGTTTTATTCCACAATAATTATTGTATATAAAATGTTATTCTAATCTAATAAATTAAGTCACTATCACAAAGATGCAAACCAATTAATTTATATTTTAATATGGATATAAATTTGTAATGTACATAGCTCAGAATGGCAATAATTGAATATAAATTGAGTATTTTAGCTGTCAATATATTTATTGGCAAAGCTTCGTAGTCGTCAAAGCCAATTTCGTTGTTTTTTTTTTATTTCTGAAGCCAAGTCGAAGTTTTGAATCTTCGTACAACCCCTAGTTTCAGCTAGATTCCACCTTCCTCCTCCGTACTTCACATAAACCTGACGGAGACACTGAAATACCGGTGATTCTCAAATTACATATTTCCAGGTTCTCTCTACGTATTTATGCAAATTGGAGTGTAAGGAAGTTTTAAATAGGGTGCACTTTTTTTTTTACAGATAGTTATATATACGCAGCAGAAACATAGACATTGGATGTAAAAGAGAGCAAGGAGTAGATTTGAGGAACAGATAACAGCAAGTGTGTGAATGAGAGGAGAAGAATGGAAGCAATCAAAGAAGGAAGTAAGAATGGTGGAAGGATGGGGTGATGATTAGTCATGCAAACTTGTTCTAAAAGTGGGAACAGAAACATCCACAAGTTTATAATGTATTGTGTTACCTTGCGTACCTGCTTTCTCCTGGGCTGCGGAGAAGAGCAGTGGTCCAAGGCGTCGCCGAACGAAATGTGCGGCAGATGCTGGATCTGAGGGAGCTTCAGGGGCGGCTCAAAGTTGGGGATGGGCGAGGGGGAGAAGGGGGACATCATGGGCGGGTCGTGGAGGACCGACGACGAGAAGCTCCTCGAGTGCGGCGTGAACAGGCCCATCTTCTCCAGGCTTGAGAGCGGGGGAGGTGGCGAGAAGGGAGGTGGTTGCGGCGTAGAGCGAGGAGGCAGGTCCTTAGCACCGCCGGTCTCCGAGACCACGTGCTCGGTGTGCGCAAGCCCCCGGACCTGGGGTAGGGCACAAAATACACAAGAGTTAACGCCGTGGACACAAGAGGTTTCAAAAAATCTTTTTAAAGAGATTGAAATAAACATTAGTTAATGTTGAAAACGAGAAAATCTTGTTGCCTCAGTGGCGGCAAAAAATTATTTCTAAATATGTGACGCTTGAATCCTATGGTATTCAGGAGATTTAAGATTCGTAAAAATCTCAACAAAAAAAATTATCTTGATTACAAAAAATGAAAACCATAACTTGATCTAACAATTTCAAATAATTTGCTAAAAAGAGTCATATAGACTTATGTATTTGGGAAGGTAACAAGATCACAAAAAAAAGGACAAATCTCTAATAAAAAAGTGCTCTCGTTGTTTATAATGTAATAACAAACAAAATAACATTTCTCACTGGCACCAAACCTTGAACAGTTATTTTAAGTTCAATTTAAAATATGTTCTCGTAAACTCAAATTGTGAATTTATAAAGATTCGAGGATTCGAATTCAGAAGAAAATTTAAGATAATATAAAAGTTGAACCATCTCTAGTTACTACAGTTATTGTATTTTTATTTTTAGTCCTTTTAATTAATAGTATAATAAGTTATAAAGAAATCCACGAGAAAGTATTATTGGAAGCATTTGATAACTTTTTAGATGAATAGATCAAATCAGACAGAATTTCTAGAATACCAAATTATAATGACTTTCAATCAACGTTGGTGTTCAAAAGTGGGCTTCCTATGAAAATCAGGGTTTACAAAACATGTGTATTAAAATTCTCCGACTTTAATAGGTTTTCCAGAAATCATTAATAAAAAAATCCTTTAACATAAAACCTTATTGCAGTTTTTCTTGGTGAATGGCAGTTTTTTTCGTTTATAGCAATGATCACATATTTAAAAAAAAACTAATGGCTGGTAAAATACACATTTTTTTAGTATTTATTTAATGTTTTCGGTATTATTTTTGTTTGGACTGCCATATGTAAGCCTTTTTTTTTTTATGTCGAGCCCACTTTCGAACACCAATGTTGATTGAAAGTCACTAAAATTTGGCATTCTATAAATTATGTCTAATTCTATTTATTAATTATAAAATGTATCTATAAGTTATCAAAAATGCCCAATAATACTTCTGCATGCATTACTGCACAATTCTCTTCGCATTATTAACTACCAAAAGTAACCGGCATTTTCTGGGGTAGCAACGTGATTGCATGGTTACCCCTGGCAACTCTTTTCTTTGCACTGCTCTTCGGTGAATTTTTTCTGACCCAGTTTTTAATTAATTTAAAAAGATCTAATCCAAATTTTAAAATTCTGGTTTCGAAGTGCACAAAAAATCAAGACACCTCAAGATAAAGCCACGTACCTGAAGCGACTCCGCGGCCTTGATCAGCGAAGTGAGCTGTTCTTGGATGACACTAATCTCTCCTTTGTACATAAAGTCCACTATTGCTTGCACCTCCCAGCCTCTGAGATCTTTTAAAACGATGACTGGATGTTTGCATGGATTCTCCGAGAATATCCTCTGGAAATATGGGCTGAAACAGAAGGCGATACAATCAACGATGTGGAGTCAGAAGCAATTTTGGGTGGAGTCATAGTTGGAGTCGGTAGAAAAGTACCCCGACTTTAAACTTTGATGACATACAAACAAAAAGAGAGCATTCAGAATTGGGTAGTTTTCAATTGTGATTATTATTAGTTTTAAATCATTATATGCATAGATTAATGCATATTTACTCTCATAAGAATTTAGGAAATTTATTTATCCATAAATTGTAATCAAATAAATATATTTTAAGTTCAACTAAACTAAGAACTAATCTGATGATCCACATGTTGGTGATGAGATGTCTTGTACTACCACGTTAGTACTTAGCATTTTAATGTTTATTAATTAGTTATAATTTTACTTTAATAATTATTTTATTACAAATTAATATATAAATGTTTCGACTGGAGTAACACAGTCTAAACATTTATTTTAATTTTCTACACATGGTGAAATCATATATTTTTTAACATTTGTCATGGGCATACTACCCATAATAATAATAATTATTATTATTATTATTATTATTATTATTATTATTATTAATATAAATTTGCCATTAATGTCGAAGTTGGAGTCAGAGTTAGACAGTAGAAAAAGTGTTGGAATTGAAGGTTTAGCCTACCAACTCCGCAGCCCTGGATACAATGTCGGTAAGTCAAGCTCGCATCTGCTTTGATTGTTTTACGCACGAGGTTCATTAAAAAATAATTTTGGCTTGTAAAATTTGTCTTAGTTAGAGATAGGTCGACTTGATTAGTTTACATATCTGAATCTTCAATTTTATCATCATATCTCAAATTTGGATCTGAATCCTAAAACTAATTAGGAAAATAAGAGGATATAGGAATATAGCAGAGTAATAGAAAATATTAATAATAGCCAAATGTTAACTTTTTTTGCTAAAATGCATTAATCATAACAAATCAATAAATTACACATTAAATTAATAGTTCAGGGTCTGGTTGTTGATTTTCTCTTATAATTATGTTGTGGTTGAAAATCTAAAAATTACATAACTTTTGCAAATCCAGTTTTCATCTTTTCCTGTCACTATTTAAGACACATACACATTTTGAAATTGTGTCACTCAGCGAGAACTAAACGAAAAGATGTGCATATATAAATATCTCTGTCAATCTTCCTTGTGCATTCTCATATAAGCATCGAGTAAGGCCACGGTATGAATAACCCTTAAGCAAATAGAAACTAGTTTGAAATTAGGTTTGGATGAAAGATAACTCTCGGGTCAGTATTTTTTCAGTTTTAATGTCGAAATAAAATAAAATATTTTTCACTAGATACGGTTGGGTTTAATTTTTTACACATGGTAATATCAATCGTTATCAAATAGGCCTATGCCAAGGGTGTTCCAGAATTTGACCAAGACTTTTTCTATCCATTTGAAAAGTCTCTTCTCAAATTATTTTGTGTTCATTACAGATATTAGAGAATTATTGAGATTATTACAATGTGTATTAAACTAAACTAAAAGTAACTATTGGAGTAATACTTTTACTTATTTCAGCTGAAAAAAAAAAGGTTTTTTTCTCTATAAAAAAAACAACAAAAATACTCAGATTAATTTGAGTTACCTTCTAATTCACGTAACATTTATAACATTAATTACAGTCCAATGTTCATAGAAATAAGCTTATCTGACGGTTATAAATGCTACTGGATCTACTTTCATGTATTCATGCATCAAGTTATATTATCTACAGCTGTCACTTTTGATAGATATAAATAATAATATAGGAAATTGTCATCAATGTTTACAGCAGAAAAATATATTTGTATTTACTATGAGGCTACCCCTATGAAATTAAACTGTAGGCCCTATATTATCATTGGTATTTTTTGGTGGTTTAATGGTCTAAGGCGTCACCCTTGCAATGAACTGGTCTGCCAAAGATGGGGAGATTGAGGTTCGAATCACATTCAGGTGATCTGAGGGTGTTTTATTTCTAAATAGTTCTCCACTACCTCTCTATCCATGCAAATGTGGGTACACTTCCTCCAAATTCAACCTTCCACATCCTTAACACATTTGCGTGATTACTACATAAATTGGAAATAAGATGCATCGATGTTATTTTATGTCTATCAAAAGTGATAGCCACAGGTCACATGACTTGACGTATTAATATTATATTTAAAATAGTTTTAGTAAGTTGGTAACTGTCAGATAAGGTCCTTCTCTCCACATTCCCAGAGAGGATCCGGTACCTGCACGCTGAGAGGACGACCTTATGCGCTCGGACGCTGGTCTCCTCGCACACGAGCGTCACGTCCACCAGCGTCTCGTTCTGCAGCAGCGTGTCGAAGGCGTTCAAGATGTGGTTCTGATGATTGTTCCATCGCAGACTGTAGTGAGGGGAGGAGGACGCCATCTCGGTTCGCTAATACCCAACAACCTGACAAAAGAGAGAAAACTGCCGGAAAGGTTTCCACTATTTCCCCCCACCCCAGAAGGAATTCACATATTTTTCCACACACTACAGACCAGAGTTTCTCAAAGTTTTGACGGTGGTAAAACCACCAAATGTAAGTTATACACACTGGGTGACTGTCAGGGCCCTGGGAGTAGTGGGGTGGCAGGTTACGGCCAATTTCGTACTTTTTTTTCCCATGGAGGATTCGGCATATTTTTATCACAGTTATCTCTGAAATGTGTTTATAAATCAGACTAGCAATATTTTCTTTAAAAATTTGTTAAAAATAGCCCAATTAATAATTTAAAAATCCTGCTTCGAGGTGCATTCGGCCCACCTATGTTACAAATTTCAGATCTCTGCGTGCCATAGATTTGGCTGGGCATCGCACACAAATAAACAAATAAACAAACACTTTATTTTATTGTTATGGATTGCATTGAATTAATAAGTAATAGTTGTTTGATTATTTTTAGCATCCTAAAACTTATAGTTTTTTATAAATAATTATTTATATTTTTTTGGCTTAAGTTTGGTACAGACTTACCTTTCTATGTGATTTGTGTCTACCGAGAGAATAAATGTGTTATATGGTAGATTATATTACTGGTGAAATTATAAATTTAAAGAGATGAAAGTATTGAGTGGTTAGAAAGGTTGGTATGAGCCCTATAGCACACCAAACTTTCTAAGTGGGTGAAATGATTGAGCGTAAGTAAAACTACAGGGGACAAATATGTAGTCCCTTTCCTTGCATAAATAACACAACTGCTTCATTAAAAGTAAATTAAACGTAAATTAGTAAGTATAAGGATTTTTAATGCAAATAATTTAGGGTTAAAATATTTTTATTTATTTATTTAAGGTTGGGTGCTAGTGAGCGTGAGTTTAGGGAAGTATTTTTGAAGTTTTTACAGCATAAACATTTTTTGGCCAAAATAAATAAAATATTTCTTCTATAGAAACATATAGTTTAGTTTTCTGCACATGCTAATCTCAACAGTCCTTGAATATCTGTCAGATGTGTCCTGGAATTTAATGACAACTTTTTATCTTCATTTAAAAAGTTTGTCATCTAATGCCATCATGCTCATGCCAGATATTCAAAAACTGTTGATATTAGCACGTGCAGAAAGCTAAACTATATGTTTCTATAGAAGAAAAAATTTGATTTATTTTGTTAAAAAAATGTTTATGCTGTAAAAACTTCAAAATTAGCGGACTAAATTTGCGCTCACTAGCACCCAACCTTAAGAGTAAAAATTTGGTATATTTATATTGAAAAATTGAAATTAATTTTTATAGGAAGGAAACTAAGACATGAAATTATCAAGGGAAAAAAAAGTTTTAAAACCCTTATTAAAATGAGAATAAGAAGTAGAAACCGCTTGTAAAAATTTACATAAACATTTTTAAAATGGCAAATAATAAAAATAATAATAATAAACATGATAAGAGATATTATATTTAATATTTTTGCTATCAACCTCCTTTTAGTGCCATGGTTAAAAAGGGATCTATGTGCGAAGAGTGCCAGGGCTAAGTCATCATTTTTGCAAAGTTGTGCAAGAAAAATTGCCAAACTGCTATTTATGAAGTGATTCTTCAGATTGTTCTACCATTTTTATCTACATATAGTTGGTTATTCCATAGCATTTTACTATTAAATGACCCAGCCACAAGCTGGAAATAGTTGATGATGATGATGATGACTTATTCTATAATAGAGAGGAATGTGCTTTTAGTGATATAATACAAGTCTACCCTATCTATCGGGTAACACCAGAACTAGCGCAAATCTGGAAAGCAGATTATTATCGGCTAATGGCACTTTTAATAGTAGAAAGCAGAGTCGATCAGATCAGCTAGTGGCATTTTTAACTGTAGAAAGCAGAGCCAATCCGATCGGCTCATGGCATTTTTAACAGTAGAAAAGAGAGTCAATCAGATTTGTTTGTGGCATTTTTAACGTTAGAAGAAAGAGTCAATCAGATCGGCTTGCGACATTTTT
This sequence comes from Timema bartmani, assembly GCA_902151455.1. Classification (NCBI taxonomy): domain Eukaryota; kingdom Metazoa; phylum Arthropoda; class Insecta; order Phasmatodea; family Timematidae; genus Timema; species Timema bartmani. Next base: position 55,348 of record CABFWB010002527.1, read on the forward strand.
TAACAGTAGAAAGCGGTGTCAATCAGATCGGCTTGTGGAATTTTTAACGGTAGAAAGCGAAGTCAGATCAGCTTGTGGCATTTTTAACAGTAGAAAGCAGAGTCAATCAAATTGGCTTGTGGCATTTTTAATGGTAGAAAGCAGAGTCAATCAGATTGGCTTGTGGCATTTTTAACAGTAGAAAGCAGAGTCAATCAGATTGGCTTGTGGCATTTTTAACGTTAGAAGAAAGTCAATCAGATTGGCTTGTGACATTTTTAACAGTAGAAAGAAGAGTCAATCAGATCAGCTTGTGGCATTTTTAACAGTAGAAAGAAGAGTCAATCAGATCAGCTCGTGGGGCACCAAATGGGTGTCTGTCCAAAATTCACAAATAGTCTAGTAAGTTTTTTTTGGTGAAATTATCTGTGTTTTTCCAATATTTTCCAAAACAAACAAAAACGCCTTGTTTTCCCACTTCCTGGAAACAGTGTATATTTTCCAATCTTATGAATTTACAGATATAATCGCAGAATGTGGCCAGATTACACGAGGACTTTTGGGTGAAGCGTTGCCAGTTTTCTGTGATTTGATGTATGACATACTCTCTTTCATTGGATGAGTCAATTAAAAAAAGTTATTTATGAACGTATTTTTAACTATTTGTTGATTGTATTTAAGTGTGCTTAAGGTGGGGATGCTGGGAATGTGAGAGAAGAACAGTGTGTTTTCACAGTTTTTATAACAAAACTTTTTATTTGTCAAAACAAATGAAATATTCCTACAGAAGAGACATAAAGTTTAATTTTCTCCACACGATGATATCAACAGTTGTTGAATATCTGTCGAGTGTGTCCTGGAATTTAGTGACAACTTTTTCTCTTTATTTAAAAAGTTTCTCATCTAATGCCGCAATGCTCATGACAAATATTCAACAACTGTTGATACCACCTTGTAAAGAACATTAAATTCTATGTTTCTACTGGAGCAGTATTTTATCTAATTTGATAAAGAAGTTTTTTGCTATAAAAACTGCGAAAACATAAGACTTTTTCTCACAACATCTTCACTCTCAGATTAATATACAAATGTGGTTCTATAATTTATTAACGATAGTAAAATATTAAAATGGCAGGCTATAAGAAATTAGCAATGACATATAGACAATCAAATATTTTAACAATATATTTGATATTTTAAGTTCTTTACAGTGGTTTATCCCATACACTTGCCAATTGTGTTACTTTTTTGGGGTCGTGTAACAACCAACATCCCCTTCCCAGCTAGATTCATAAAAAAATTTGAAACAAATATCTTATATCTTGTAAAGTACAAAACAAAATCTGTGAAATATAATGGCTTATCAGGTTTAAAAACAACAACATAAACTGCATCTTTAATCAAATCAAAAGTATATTTGAAAAGTTGGTCGTTAGATGGGAAAATGTAGTAGTTGTGTGGAATCAGAACAATGTTTCTTTAATTTTTTTATTATTTATACTACCAGGCTATATCGTAGTTAAGACTGCGGACCACTTTTGTTTAAGTTAAAAATTAAAAGTGTGATAGGGTGTATAATAAAGCAAGATAAAAACCATGAACATTTGACAAAATGACAATTATAATATAATAGTATACTTCTACTCCTTGTACATGTTTAAAAATATGTGATATCAAATTGAAATTTAAATGTCTTTGCAGCAAACCATCAGGTTAGATACTAACCTTCATCCTTAAAACATTTATAAAAACCATTTATACAATATTTAGATTGATATAAATAATCATAAATAACATTGGATAAAAATAATAAAAACCATGGAACGAAATGGGTAGGTGTAATTAAATTTGAAAGTATTGAGTAATGGAACTATTCAATATACATAAGTGGTTTACAAATTAATAACTTATTGAAAATCAATTTAAACGGTGATACGAAGTCTTAACATGTATTGGGTTCCCTTCCTCCTTGGTTGGCATCGGCGTGTTACGTCGATTGAATTATTGCCGACATGTTTCGATACATGGTATCATAATCATGGCGCAAGGTCGTATTGCGAGAGCGATGTTGGTGTCCTGAGTGGAATATGGGGACTGAGCCCCCTGAGTCCAACCAAGGAGGAAGGGAACCCAATACATGTTAAGACTTCGTATCACCGTTTAAATTATTTTCAATAAGTTATTAATTTGTAAACCACTTATGTATATTGAATAGTTCCATTACTCAATACTTTCAAATTTAATTACACCTACCCATTTCGTTCCATGGTTTTTATTATTTTTATCCAATGTTATTTATGATTATTTATATCAATCTAAATATTGTATAAATGGTTTTTATAAATGTTTTAAGGATGAAGGTTAGTATCTAACCTGATGGTTTGCTGCAAAGACATTTAAATTTCAATTTGATATCACATATTTTTAAACATGTACAAGGAGTAGAAGTATACTATTATATTATAATTGTCATTTTGTCAAATGTTCATGGTTTTTATCCTGCTATATTATACACCCTACCACACTTTTAATTTTTAACTTAAACAAAAGTGGTCCGCAGTCTTAACTACGATTTTGTTACTCCTTACTTACAAATCTTTAGAATGTTTTCTAAAATGATACCAGGCTATAATTCAAATATACACTGTTTAGGAGAAAAACAAGCTAACAGACCATTATTGGAAAACTAAACCATGGACAGGGCAAGTATATTAGATTAATTCAGGAGTGAGGGTAGGGTAGGGGGAGGGGGGGACATTAAGTTATTGCCTTGATTTTGTGGATAATTGATGTCTTTTTATTGAAATAATCCTGGCACTGAGTAGACTGCATCCCCACCGTCAGAATTCTGGCTACGCTTATAGTGGCATGATAGTATGTTTGGAATCCTTCTTGATTATAGCAGAGGCAACTTAAATTACAAAAATACACTAAGATTAGATTTAAAAATTAATTAAAGATATATACACATACCTAATCAGGCCATTACCTTGAGGGGTCGGTAAGAAACTGTGCATATAGCTCAAAAAAACAATATCCTCGCTAACTTCCTCCACACTTCCCTATCCTAGGGTACTCCCTTCGCTTCAACAACATCCATACACCGAGTCATACATGTTCTTTTATTCTTAAAACTCTTAATGTGTCTCTTTTTCACACATTCATCTACAACATTTAGCCACGTCTTACATGGCCTACCCCTTCCGTTTGATCCACACACTCTACCTTCATATATTTACTTCGTCACTCGATCCACGCTCATCATCTCAAGATGCCCAAACCAACTTAAGACGCTTCTTTCACCATCAGCTCAAATATCTATGTGCGTAATTATAAATGGAAGACTAACAAACAATCAAAACATAACCTTTTAGAGCTTATGCATAAACAAATGAGAGTCTAAGTAATTGCTAGGCCGAGTAATATAGTTAGAATAAATAAACTTTGAGAGCCTACTAAACAAAATATTTTTGGGGGGAATTTTATTTGTGTCTTTCCCTTGTTTAGCAAAAACAAAAATATAATATTAGTGGAATAGGATAAAGATGGTATGAAGACAAAAATATGGTATTATATTTTAGGCTTGTAATTAATTTAATTGATAACTGAAAAGAGAAAAAAAAACTATAATTAATCTTAATATTGGTGTGTTTATTGTGTAGGCCATATTAATGCATTAAGGTACAGTGGTGTTGTTACAATGAAAACATGTTCCTAACATTCAGTAAAAGCACATGTGACACGATTAATTAAACAGTTTTCCATGATGGTACATAATGTATTTGTTACTCTACGGCAATATTCCCTTAAAAGGATGAAGGTAGGCCTAGCATCCTCACATATTGGAATATTTGGTAAACGTGACATCTAAACATAATATTCAAACAAAGGAGATGGACATTGATTGCTAATAAAATATAATTAGGTCTATTATAAAGTAATATACATAATAATTTAGATATTTGCTGGTAGTTCCGTTTAAAAAGAATGAGACCCCAAGTTTATTAATATAAAATTTAGGGGGATGGATATATTGAAAAAAATTATTACCAAAGTACTGTAGTCTTGGCTCAGTTATTAAGGGATCAGAGTTGTGTTTTTTTTGTGTCGACACTGCAATTATTATTATTATTATTATTATTAAATAAAATATTTTAGGTCAACTGTATAGTGTGCTAAAATTATTATCTGGCATCCTTTTCTAAATTATACTGGACAACCCAAAAAGGTTTTTATTTTTAACCCCTCTTTGGGCTAGTTTTTGGAGAGCTCTATAAAACCAATATTTATTTATTCTAGTTACATTATTTTGGGTAGTGGACATTTATGCTTTATTTTGAGAAAATATATTTTACAAAAAACAACAACTTTGGGGCGTTATTAATTACATAAGACACAAAAACGTCAGCCATTAAAATATTTTGATTGGTGAGTTAAATAATTCATTAATATAATGTCTCGATCAGAACACACATGACAACCTCATGTGGAAATAACTAGGCCTAGTCTCTAAATGTATTAATCCATCCAAAATTTATTTTATCACACTTGGAAGTTTGATTAAGCTTGATGGATTAATTTTCTCAACTTATTTCAATAATAAATTATCATAAATTTTAAAGGTTTAAAATAAATTGTTCAAATTTATTATTTTACCGTGGGGTTTTTGTAAAGAGGCTTTGCTCATGTTTATCTCACTTAATGAGTTGAAATTGAATTCTAAAGTTGGCTCTATCCTAAATTAATATTATTCTTAGTAGCAGTCCATATTTTTCTTAAGATATACAAATAAATACTGCTCTGGTAGGCCTATAATCAAAAGAATTTTTGGCACACCAGTATTGGCCTATGATTTTGAAAATATTTAAAAAGAATGGTTAGTAAATTTAAGTGTATCATACAAGGAATATTATCTAATAAATTGATACGGAAACCAACAAAGGCACGATGTTTATAGAAATTAATTTGTAATTAAATTATAAATAAACAAAATATAGATTGTTATTAAAAAATATGAAAGCAGCAAAAATTTAAAAATAGGTCTGCTAATTTATTATTTATTTTGTGAAGAAAAAACATGCTTAACAATAGTTCATAGTTGATCACAAATACTACAGGCAATAAGGCGCCAAAAACTAATACAAAGTACTTCCAAATGCCAATAAATAAAAAATATTAGAAGTAGGTACCTTTTGTTGCCCCATAAATTATGCGTACCAATCCACACACTTCATTATTTCTTGTAATGTGTTCTTATCTGGAAAGAAGGAAAATATAATTAAGTTTTGCCGTTTGGATATTATATTTGCCTAGGCTGTATAGCAAAATTGCAGAAACTAAACAATGCTTATACTAAAAGTAAAAGGGAAATCATTAGCAAAAGTTTAGGTCATTGCAGGAATATTCTGCTAGCATGAATTTTTTTTAAAAATGTGAAACTTTTTATATAGGTTTGATAGTTTTTCCCTTGTTTGCAACAAACGGTGTTTGGTTGCCATATTTCTAGTCTTAAGTTTCTAATAATACTAGGTCAAATAAGAATCAATTTAGTTTCAAATTGGCGGGAATATTTTTTGTACCCTAGGTTAATTTTAGTTTTGAAAAAAACCTAATGTTCACGTTATCACATGTAAAAGATCTAATAAAATTTCTCACGTTTATTTTAATACTACTTCAATAGACAAATTAGATTAAATAACTAAATGTCAACATTTTAACAATAGAAGTAGAGACCTGCGGTAACGCGATGTTAGAATCGGCGTGAATAAACAATTTCAAAAATAAATTATAACAAAAGGAACAAAATTATTCAAACAATAATATCCTTATTCGAGTTCCAAAATTAACATTTAACCTATTACAATACAAAACTGAAAGAAGCTTCGAATGTAGTTTTAAAAAACCAATAAACTTCAATTCGCAGTCACATTGTTTGTTAAAAAAAAAGTAACCGAAATCTTTAAAATATTTTATAGCCATGTTTGAATGATATCACTATGTAAATATATTATGATGGGCATCTTCCCACAATTCACAACACCTTTAGAAGACTTTTCATTATTTCATTATTGCTTTTATTTGTTGACATCACGCTACCCCCACCAACAATGCGCACACTTAAAAAAAAAGTTCCATGCACGTGTCGAAAACGCACTGCGAACATATTTTTTTATTTACCTCGTTGCAAAGATCGCTTTCTTCTAAAAAATATGGCAGCCAGGATTGAACGCATAATTCCCCGGATCCTTCGTTAATGAATCCGATTAGACAAAAGCTTTCAAGAACGCTTGCGCCTGAATCGGAGATAAAAAAAAAAACAAGTATATTTAAGTAAACAATAGACATAAATGGGTTTACCAACTCCCTGTGCTTATGACAGGGTTAGGTGGTGGGGGGATGAAAAAAAAATAACAAAAGGACTGTCACGTTCGGTAACCTCACTTAACAAAGTTTCACTTCGGTCACTTGCGGGGGAAACCCTTACCTTATTCAAACATAATATTTGCACGATATCACAGATAGATTGCAGTAAAACACCGAAGCCACGACACTTGCGTGAAACGAAGACGACATTGTTTGCGGTTTCCTTTTCTTTTTTAAAAAAAAAACTTGCGTTGTTTCACCCCGAACAACTTACCTCTACCACGGGCCACGGTGTACTCCCCAGCTCGCGGAGAGCGGGAGAAAGCGTGGACGAAAAACACAGGGATTCGGTAAAATTCGTATTCCTCGCGTTGAAGGAAGGGTAGAAAAAGAGGGGGAGTGGGGATAAGATGGTGGGAGGAAGCCTTAGAAGAAGAGGAGGGGGAAGTTTTTGTATCTTTTAAGGAGTTAGAGCGCGAATGTGTGTGTGAGAGAGAGAGGAGGAAAAAAAAAGCGCGTTGATTATTTCTCCCCCTCCTTTTTCAAATGAAAAGCGCGGCTGGTTCGAAAGAGCTAGATGTAAGGTATGCATGCATCTGTTGTTGGCATTGTAGTGAGACTCAGACGTATTGATCAGTCTTGAGGTGAAGCAGTAAGACATAAAACAGGGGTTGGGGGGGGCCTCCCCATACTTGGCTCTTGAGGTTTTTTGGGAAAAAAACGTCAGACCCGTGGTCTCTCAAAACACACACACACACGCTGTACCCTTCTCCCCTACTTTACCCCCTCCAATCTCCACACCCCTCTCAGCGTCGTCAGGGGAGCAGTACCTGTCCTCCCACTACTTCGCCTTTCCCCTACTTTTCACCTCCGTCTCCTTCGCATCGCGAAACTTGCCCCTCCCCCTTCTTGAGGTCCAGGTGTGTGTGTGTGTGTGTGTGTGTGATTACTAAGGGTTAGCAGAAGACCTTCCATGTTCATCATTTTTTTCGTCCACGAACGGATTCTTTCTTTTGCTATAACCTTAAATCAACAATAATAAATCATAATGTAATGGTAGTGAATGGTATACTTCCAAATTCAAATTTTTATTAAACTTATAAAAGGGGGCTTAAACCAGCAATTCTTACCAATAAAATAAGTCTACAATTGGTTTTGTCAAATATTTCCTTATCTGAAAGTACCGTACTAAGAATATATTTTAAAATGACTGTTTTCAATTAAAAATAAAACAAATCTAAAACGAAACGTGATGCTTTAGTTATGATTAATACTAGATTTTTCTCCTCGAACTAAGGCAATGTAAATTTCGAACATGAAACAATTGTTTTTTTCATCACATTTATATGAAATAAAAAAATCTATATAGTAGACAAAATCAAATGAGAGAATTTTAATGTTGTTTTTGCTGTGCTTTGTAAAAATTTTTTATCATACGTTAGCAATAGCGAATTAAGGTGGAATGGAAGGGGGGACCCGAGAAAAGGCCAGTGTTTTTTGCAGTTTTTATGTCAAAAAAATTTTTTTTTGCCTAAATAAATAAAATTTTGCTCCAGTAGAAACAAAGAGTTTAATTTTCTTCACATGATGATAAAAACAGTTCCTGGATATCTGTAATGAGCATGAAGGCATTATCTAACAAAAATTTTAAACTAAGAGAAAAAGTTGTCATTAAATTCCAGGACACCAATGATAGATATTTTTTTTTAATGTTGAGGTTACCATGTGAATAAAATTAAATTCTATGTTTGTAGGCCTACTGGAGCAGTATTTTTATCTATTTTGTCCCAAAAATAAATATTTTGCCATAAAAACTACAACACTACTAGCTTTTCCTCACGCCCCCTTCCGTCCCACCTTAAGGACCAATTTTGGAAAACAAAATAATCTTAAGGAAAAAGCTAATTCCATAAGAGGACAATTCAAAAATGTACCTGATCTATATTTTGTCTACGTTGGTTAGCTAAACATTTATTTGGTATTTTAAAAAGGATATTTCTATCGTGAGCTAAATCTATGCCTATACCTAATTAGAACGTCTTTATTATTAGTGTCCATAGTGAAGTATTTGTGGGGAGGTAACAAGAGCTAGCTAGTCAACAGGATCGTGTGTGGGGTTTTTGTAAAAGGGGGGGGGGTCGATCAGTGTTTTTTTTATGATTAGGTATAATTAACTGGTTAACAATACAATAACCTGTATAATTACAAAATAGTATGTGATATAGTTATGGTGACACAATATTATTGAGATGTTTCCTTGAGTAATAAAAAAATAATTTAAATATTTTTGTATTTTATTGGAATGATAAAAAAAAATTATGGACACAAAGACAATCACACAATCATTCATTCAGAGCAGCTTACCTTTTGTGGCTCATAAAACACTGGACAAGGCACGCTAAAATTAGTGTTTAAAAAATTAGTGTTTAAAAGTTCAATTGCTAAAATTCTATAATAAACTAGCGGACCCGACAGACGTTGTCCTGCCCGAACGTTGACTTTTCGTTTAGGTGGCATAATAGATTTCGATAGCAAAACAAATACTATGTGATCATCACAATTACAAATTCACAATGAACTCCAATTAGTGAGTAACACAAATATTACAAATTATTGACACCCAGCAGCGCTCCCTGCTTGACACCCAGCAGCGCTCCCTGCTTGACACCCAGCAGCGCTCCCTGCTTGACACCAAGCAGCGCTCCCTGCTTGACACCCAGCAGCGCTCCCTGCTTGACACCCAGCAGCGCTCCCTGCTTGACACCCAGCAGGGCTCTAGATTTATTAATACTGCAGCACTCACAACCTTGTTAATATAACTCCAAATAATTTCAAGCTTTCAATGTGTTACATTAAAACATTTAAATTATTATAGGTTATTACGTAATCTTGTTAACAATCAATGTTTGTAGTAGAAGAGTTAATGCTAAACTAAACATCAACAAAGAAAATACCACTGAATACAAAGTATACCCTAAAAACATAAATAATATAAGTGAGACAGAGTTTAATTTTCAAATTAAACTTATGTTGAAAAAATAAACACTTAATATAAATACCTTTTATGTGTCTTCATAAATTGAGTTAAGCCTTTCTTTCTAGAGCCTAGTTGTATAAAATACCCTGCAAAAGTAAGTTTTGGTTTAATTAATGTTAGAGGATCGTATTTTCCACCCTCTTGTTGTTATAAACAATAAAAAAGGTCTAAAGAAGAAACAAAAGTTTCTATAAACAACGTAGTCCCCAAAGTTGGCGTTACATCTGTCCTCAATCGAATGATTTTTCTCTTTTATTTTGGGAATCTGTTCACGGAACCACAATTGAATCCACAAGAGTAAATAAAAACGACCGAAGACATTCGTCAAGAAAAACAATGCCCTGACTCACTTGAAAAACCATTCAAGTCCATCCGTTATATGATGCGCCTTTTTTCAGTTATCAGACTTTAAAATGGTTTGATTTTTGATATGAAAAACACCTTAACTCGTAAAATGACTTAGAACATTTTTTCGCCAATACCGTTGACAAACGCTTTGTTCGGTTTTGAAGGTGGCAAAGTAGAGATGGAAGGAAAAAGGAAAATAAATAAAAAGTTCATTTGAAGAAAGTTTATTGAAAGTATTTTATTGTTCTTTGAGTTAAAGTTTCCTAATACCTTGGAGGGTTTTGAAAACTGTCCCAAGTAAAGTTCACACTTTGAAATCTTTGTAAGGACTTATGTCAATGAAATAAAAACGAATAAACGTTTAGATTAAACTGTGATTTTAAAGAACTTCTTCACAATTTATTTTTAAATAAAATTATTTAGATTTATAAATGTTACGCCTCTAGCTATGTACTAGTGATTTGAATTATTTTGTGTTTTATTTGTAAAAGTAATAAATGGTACGGAACTCCGCACGAACTTTCTCACTCCATTGTTAGAAATGAGATATTTACTCAAAACTTGTAATATATGTGAAACGAAATAACATACACTAGCAAACCCGAGAAAAAATTGCGTTGTACTTACATTAGACATTTTTTGACTCCCTAATTTAAATTTTCTAAGATTTTCTTTTTGAAGAATTAAAAGTCCTCACTAGTATATTTGGACGGAAAAAAAAGAATCGATATTGGGTCCACAAGGGCAAATTCTCCGTATTAAAATTTCGAATAACTGTTAAAATTTTCGACATTTTATTAAAGGTTCCACACCTTATGGTTAACACATTTTTATTAAATTCCTCAGTTGTATATTAAGACCAATAAAAAAGGTAAATATTGACTAATGAGTCTAAAATAATAGACAGATCATCGCTGTACAAACATTTCCCCTAAAAGGTTAAAAAAATAAATGGTACAGCGCAGCGCACAGACTCTCTCTCTTTTTATATTTAAAATAAAGACACATTCGCTAAAAACTCTTTAGATTTCTGAACGGAATAATGTACATTGTAGCATTAACACTCCACATAAGAACATGAAAAAATAATATACACTGCTATGGAAACATTAAGAAAAGAGACGCATCTTTGTCCACCAAAGAACATTTTAAACAATTTCACATTTCAAAAAACATTAGTAAAACGAAATTTGAACCATTTGCTGACAGCTTGGAAACTGGGATCTGCTCTACATATTCCAATTTACAAAAATTGTATTTACTAAAGATCAATGGTGGAAATTGTAAATACTGTTTTATTTTATTTTATTTTTTTTGTTGCTTGTATAAAGGTAAATCAATTTAGTATGGAGTAGTAAAACTTTAAAACAGGACAGAAGATTTGACCTCTAATTTTAGGAATATAAACAATCAAGATTTATGTATTTCCAGATAATAAAGCAATCAGAAAGTCGAGAAACTGATTTATAAATTCGTGGTAAATTGGTTTATGGTCTGAAAAACATCTTTGATACGCTCCAAATCTGATAATTGTCATATTACTGAAAATGACATCTATCTGCGTAGCTTTGTATGTCGTTGACTCGTCAGACTTCAGAATGGGTTTCAAACTATATTTGATCGTTAATTCCAACAAAAAATATTTTTTATGTTCAATAATGCTCCTAATATTATATCATCAGATTTGTCAGAATGTATGAATTTTTTTATTTAGCACCGTGTCTTACTGCCCGTTCGGTGTATACGCTTAAGTGCTAGTTACGCTAATAGATTAGGAATTGGGATGGTTGAATTTAGAGGAAGTGAATCCGCATTGGCGTGGAGGGAGAGTAGAAATTTATTTAGGAAGAACCATCCCCAATTCACCCGACCGAGATTCAAACTTCGATCTCCCCGTCCTCATCAGTCAAGCTCAAACCTAAACTAATGCGTTAACCAACTACTCCACAGAGGTGGGTAGCAATATATAAATTAGTTTTATTTGTCAGTGTGCCCTATAATGTATACTATATATATATATGTATATTATTTTTATGTATATTATATTATACTTATATTTAATTATATATTATACTTATATTTAATTATATATATAACTAAATATAGGTATAATATAATATACATTATATATATATATATAAATATATATATATATATAAATTCTTGCTTATACGTAGATAGTAAACTATTAGTTTTATAAAAATATATCCTAGATTAAAATATTTTTATTTTTAATTAGTACTACAACATTCCTTGCCTGATCTTAAAAATAGTTTCGGCTCTAGGCTGAGCTATAGACAAACAAATAAACAGATGGATGGAATTGCGATAATTACTTTTATGTTTTAGTGGGTGAACGTTAAAAGTTATCAAATTTTGATTTCAATTTTTTTTAACAATCACAATACATATTTCTCCAATGGGTCAGGAAAAAGTAAAAAGAGCATCATTACATTTCACAAAAAAGAATAAATTAAATACCGTACACCTCTACAGTAACATTAAGAAAATAAGAACATGTGTGACCACCAAAAAGCATAACAATAAATATAGTTTTCTGATTTAAATTTTAAACACTCGTAAAATTTGTGAAACCAAATAATAAGTAGTCTACAGTGTAGTAGAAACACTTCACCAAAGATCATAAATGAAATAATAGAAATCTACTTAATTTATGGCATTAAGAACTAGGAATCCTGTTACAGAAAAATGGAGAAAAGTTAATTATATTTATCCTCCAAATAGCTTAAGAATCATATTCAATTTCAAATACCTGAATTAAGAAGTATACACATTTTCTTATGACTCAGAAACTATTAATTTTATAAAAATATATTTCAAATAATAGATTTTTATATTTAACTAGCGGACCCGACAGACGTTGTCCTGCCCGAACGTTGACTTTTCGTTTAGGTGGCATAATAGATTTCGATAGCAATACAAATACTATGTCATCATCACAATTACAAATTCACAATGAACTCCAATTAGTGAGTAACACAAATATTACAAATTCAGTGTTTGTCAAGACAACATACAAAATAAAACATTTTTTCATTTTTGGCATTTCGCGGTCAATTATTGATGAACTTATGATTTTTTTTAACGGTCAATTATTAATATTATATTCATTACTATAAATATTGGGGAGTGCTGTTAGGGGGGTAAAATTTTGAGGTTACATGTTCTGATACGCAAACCCCCCCCAAAAAAAAATTCCCTAAAAAATACAAAAAAATTCCTAGAACCCGATTGCAGCGCCACCTACCGGATCCAATTGTAAATCTAAACCATCCACGGACCCACTCAAACACACACAAAAAATTTCACCAAAAATCGGTCCAGCCGTTTAGGAGGAGTTCAGTGACATACACACGTACAGAAGAATTATATATATTAAGATATATTATTTAAAAAATATCATCATGTTGATCACAGATTTAAAAAGATTTATTTTTTATTATTCAAATTTTTCCTCGGTTATTTTTTATTCCCCCCCCTCCACCCTCAAATTTCCATGGCTGAGGCTTTGAGGCACACCTGTTTAAAAACGCTACTCTACTAAGTTAAAAACCTCATATTTTAAGTTTTTTACTTCTAGAAACATTCGTGAAAAGGTGAATTAGGCTTATTTTCAAGGACGTTTAACGCTAAATGTCTCAATTAATGTAAATGGTTTGGTATGTACTGTATAGTGTATGTAAGAGTAACGGTAGGGTTTTGTAGACAGTTTTAATGAGGCCATTTACTCTATTATTTTTATTTTTAGATATTGATAATATCTATCAAAAGTGAGAGTTGAAGCTCACATTGCTTGACGTATGAACGCGTGAAATTAGATCTAGTAACTTTTTCTATACCTCAGATACGTCCATAAGTACGAGAATAGAAATAAACAAACCCAGCCTTAGATAATCACTAATTAAATATCAGAACGAACCTGTATACAAATAATATTTTATTTATTTGAGGTATTTAACGTGCACTTTATGAACTGACTGATTATATCAGCACACGAGAATTTCTATGAGCTAGAACGAAAAGGGTCTACCAATTTTGCCGGGAAAGGTATTTTCACATACCTTCCAGGTTTTTTTTTACATGTCCACAATCGACATGGGGCAGGTAGCTTTACTTCCTCTCCAAAGGAAGTTATGTAAAGGATTTTTATCGTTCAATAAAAAATTACATCGACCCTTGCTGGGTTTGAACCCACAAACATCGGGTCCTGAGGTCAATTACAAATAATAAATATCTTCGTCAGCGCCTTAAAGAATCGAACCAGTGTGTCGTTGGGACTGGAGACTTCCTCAAATGTCCTAGGGGTAATAACCAGGGAGATACGAATGAGTCATTC
>CABFWB010002527.1:93290-105396 GCA_902151455.1 Timema bartmani
CGGTGGCGTAGTTAGCTAACGCGCTGGTATCGTGTTGAGCTAGACTGCCGAGGACAGGGAGATAGAGGTTCGAATCTCGGTCTGGTGAACTGGGGGTGGTTTTCCCCTAAATGGTTTTCCATTCTACCTCCACGAAAATGCGGGTTCACTTCCTCTAAATCCAATCTTCCTGTTTCCTAACCTATTAGGGTAATTAGTACTTAAGCGTATAACCCGAACGGATAGTAAGACGCGATGCTAAATTTTAATTTAATTTAAAATTCGAGAATATACTGTATTCCCGTATTTTCCCGGTTAATCCGAACAAGCTTATGTCCCAGTTTGTTCGGATTAACAAGGTTCTAATGCAGTTGTAAAAGTTAATAAAACAATTTTCATATATTCATACGTAAAGTTACACTAGCTGGAGCCTACATTTTAACAAATTTTTATCAAAAACTAAGAAATAATAATGATATAATAAAATTGTATCAATTCTTTTGTGTTTATGAAAAATAATAAAATGTAACAATTAATAAACATCGAATCATTATCTTAGAAGAGGTGTTGAAAATATTAACATAACATTTCACCCGTTTTTTAAAAAACTGATATTTCCAAACTTATGATTTTTCCGCAAATCTGTCCGGTAGCTAGCGCCATCTACGATTTCCGTGATCCATCTGTTCTTGTTGGCGCGGAAGGATACTTTGGTCGGTTCTGAAGCCACGCCCACCATCCCACAAAATAGGTTCTAGACTTGCACTCGACAGGGCCAAGGGCCTTAAGGACTTTAGGGGCGGATGTAGAGAACGAGAGAAAAGGTCAGTGTTGTTGCGTTTTTTTTATATCAAAACTTTTTTTGGCCAAAATTAATCAAATATTTCTCTAGTACAAACATAGAATTTAATATTATTCACACGGTGATATCAACAGTTGTTGAATATCTGTCAAGGATGTTCTGGAATTTAATGACAACTTTTTCTCTTCTTTTAAAAAGTTTCTCATCTAATGTCCCTATTTATGCTCATGACATATATTCAACAACTGTTGATATCAACATGTGAATAAAATTAAACTATATGTTTCTACTGGAGAAATATTTTATTTCTTTGACCAAAAAAAGTTTTGCTATATAACTCTTGTGCTGGGGATTCAATCCTCGGTCCCGGCACAGATTTATCTGACTGCACAAACCCTTCCTTCACCTCTGACAAGACGTGTATTAATCACAACTTGTGAATGTGTGGAATGCCAGGCCTACCACCGTGGTTCGGATCCCATTTTAAACTGTAGGTCCTCCATTTCATCTCACAATCACCCTACCATTATTAAACATTAGCGTAAGTGCGTGTAACCCGAACGGGTAGTAAGACGCGGTGCTAATAATGCTATAAATTTGCAAAAACACTCCCCCTTTCTTGCATTCCCTACACCCCAATTGTTAATATGTGTGCGGGTGAGCTATATTTTTCCGCGTGTGTTGAAGAATATGCAGCTTCGAGAATTGTTAAAGAATGTCTCCCCTGCCAGAGTTGGAGAATAAGGCCGCAGGTAGCGAGACCAAGTTAAACACACACACACACATGTACGCCCATGTTACAACACACCCTTATAAGTCCCGTTATTTTCAGACGGGGTTGTGAAAGTGTCGGGAAGATGGCTACACTCATCTTGATAGAAGTCAGGGCTCTTGTGTTTGGAGGGATGAACACGTATGTAGACAACAGCACACAATAATGGGACAGGTGGCTTTTCAACCCCATTGTCAAGCTCTCCTCCTTTCTACCCTTAAAAACGCCAATGGTATTATTTTATTTCTTACAACATGACGCTATACAGAATCCGTGTCCACAACTTTAAGTTGCAGGTGTGGTTGTTTGACCAATAACTTCAAGAGCCCTGGTTCGATTCCGGATGGGTCTGTATAGAAAGACAAGTATCAATAATCGTAGATAAATAGCATTGAAAGAATAAACAGAAAATGTTGAGAGTTTTTAAAGTGTTTTAATGTACTAAAATATTGATTTTTTTTCTTTATATATATATATATATATATATATATATATACTTAAAGTTTTTGTTATTTTCCAGTTGAAATAAATAAAACTTTTGCATACCTATTTAATTGGAAGATGAGGTTATTATAGAGTCGTTATGGAGGCACCTTAAGTGGTAGATGAGGTTATTTCAGGATCGTTATGGAGGCACCTTAAGTGGTAGATTAGGTTATTGTGGAATCATTATGAAGACACCTAATGAGGTGGGATAAATCTATTGGAGAGTTGTTGTGAAGGTACCTTAATAGGTGGGATATCCTAAGGATTTTGTAGAGGCAATGTGAAGGCACCTTAAGTGTCGTCAGACAAATGAGAATAAATCCGTGAAATCCTTTTCTAATATTTATTGATAGCAAATAAATAAACGGAACTTTTTAATATCTTGCAGAGGAAACATTTATTTATAAACTAGCTTTTCAAGTTTTATGTTAGGCCGACATGTAATATTGAATGTAATTTGCCCATTTTCTTACAAAATATGATTAATACTTTAACGGCGCTGCCAACCTGTGACGTCACGGAAAGTCAAGATAGGATTTCCTATGTTAATAATTTTACGTTTTATTCAGTGAGTTTTAAAGATATTACATAAAAACAAACCCCATAAATTCTTACATAGTTTTCAAATAGTCTTACACAGTCACAAAATTATTTTTTTCATCTTGAAGTAGTCACTCATATATTTTTTATTTATTTTTTTAATGGCCACATCTCAGGACATTTGGTATATTCACGAAAATGACCTGTATGAATCTTCTGGGATGTATATTGAAAAGGTCCGAAGAAGCATATCTCTCTCTTGAATATGGAACGAGAAAAAATAAGTTTTGAAAAGCAAATCAATGTTGTCCAAGCGCAAACAGTAGAGTGAGTATACTCGTCAAAAGAAGAGGGTAAGTGTTATCAGTAAATAAACAAAAGGCATCACATGCTGAACTTCTAATTTTCTCCCCTCTATTTCTATTTAGTACATTGGTGTCTAAGTGTGATACTGTTAAAGTGCTTAGGAACGTCAAGTTAAGGCGATTGGCCCTTTTCATTTGGCATGGAATACAGAGCCATGGGAACAAACTGTTATCTTGAAGAATTTTTATTGTTTTGCAATTTTCTTTTCCTAAACGGTTTGTTAAAGAATAAAAGCATGTTGATTAAGTTTTACTTTTTGTATACACACCTCCTCTATAATTTTAACAGTGATCAAATATCGATAAAATGGACATTTTTCAATAGAAAACTGCCTGCTTCATAGCAAAAAATAAGAAAATGTAACAATTAATAAACATCGATACATTATCTTAGAAGAGGTGTTGAAAATATTAACATACACATTTCATTCGTTCTCGAGAAAACATATTTCCAAACATATGATTTTTCCGCGATACCTGTCCGGTAGCTAGCGCCATCTAAGGTTTCCGTGATTCATCTGTTCTTGTTGGCGCGGAAGGATACTTTGGTCAGTTGTGAAGCCACGCCACGCCTTTCACCCTTCCACCCACCATCCCACAAAATAGGTTTTAGACTTGCACTCTACAGGGCCAAGGGCCTTAAGATGCTTCGCAGAATAGCTTCGAAATCACCAAGTAGGCAACGTGAAAATAGTTAATTTTTATTTTTGTATTTAAAGATAATAGATGTGTCGCTTTTTAATGTTCATCACACAGCAAAAAAAAAAGTTTTACATTTAATGTCGAACGTGCGTTACTGGTCACATTGCGTACTGTTCGCTTATAAAGCGCCTCCTTATTTGTCTGTACTCCCCCCCATTCCACCCCCTTCCCATCAACCTTTCATCTTTCACCAAAAACTAATATAGAGACACACTGGTATCTCAACCAACTCATGATAACTTTGAATAATTAAGTTTCCAACACTGACACTTGACAAAAGGAATATGCTGGGGTTTATTTTTCTTCTCGGTAATTTTACGGTGTTTGATTTAGAGGTATTTTTTAACTTGTCAAGTACAACAAAAAAACACAATATGTTTTGTTTGAATGACCCGCGTGCGCGAAAAGTATAGTAGTTTTTTTTAATTTTAAAAAATGGCCGCCATGATGGGTTCGGTAGGGGAATATGGGAAGGAGAAATTTAACGGAAGTATGAAAGGGGGGCGGGGGGAATAGGTAACCCTCAAGCATACAATACCTCGGTTGTAATAAAGGAGAGGGGGGAGGTTTGAAAACTTTTCAAGCGGGGGCGTGCAGTGATTTAGTGCCTGCAGTAAGCATGACGAAAAGTCAGTAGTTCTCTACTGTTTACATTCGTTTGTTTCTTTACCCTCAGTTTCTTAGTCAACATTTCACCCTCAACCCTTAATTTTATATATCCACAATATTATATTTATTTGAGCGACTCGTTTTCAGTGAAGGAAACGATTATTTTACTACTAAATTCACAGGAGAAACTTGTACGGAAATAATGATGGACTTTATTTTCGATGGCTTTTTTACCTTACACTCTGATGTTTTCGTACTTAATTCAGTAGAGAAACTTGCCCAGAAATAATGGACTTTATTTTCGATGGCTTTTTTTTCCCTTGCACGCTGATGTTTTCATACTTAATTCAGTATGGAAACTTGCCCATAAATAATGATGGTCTTTATTTTTGATGGCTTTTGCCCCTTACACTATGATGTTTTCGTACTTAATTCAGAAGAGAAACTTGCACATAAATAGTTATGGACTTATTCTAGATTGCCAAAGTTCACATTCCTAATTTTCTAAAGAAAAAAATAATTTTACTTTTGTTTGTCTGACACTTCAGCTCAGTCGGTAGCGTGTCTGCCTATTAAGGGGCCCAAATTTGATTCCCGTTAGGAGGGAAAAAAAAGGATGATTGGTAAGTGGAATTAACAACCGGGGGTCTGGGTGTCATGTCTGTTATAGATTTAAGTTAGTTTAAAAGTCGTGTGCTGATATGATCAGTCGGTTCAGAAAGTGAATATTAAATACCTCAAGAAAGATATTTAAAGAAACCAAACTTTTGTTTGAAAGTCAAGGAAACCGTTGTACCATCTTGTGACGCAATATTAGTATTTTTTCTGTGCATACGTTTGTACTTTGCTGAAAACTATGGCATCTACTGTTACCAAATTACGTACGAGTTTTCCCGATTGCTGTGTGTTTATCTTATAGTTACCGTGATTAGGCAACCCCGCATTATTCAGCGGTACGATCAATTTTATACGAACAAGGCGAGTATAAAGACGCCACAGAGAAGAAGGAAAAAAGAGTTTATATGTTGTGTTTTTTTTTTAAATCGAATAAAAAATGAAATATTAGGGGACCAATGAGACGACTGTTATTACTTTACTAACGGTAGACCAGACACAAGCCATTCAATACCATACATATTCCCTCCCTCACTAGGCGCCACCCTTAAATCACCCCATGATTTTCAACCCCTCTTTTTCCTCTCACTATATATATAGGTCAGCAACCTTAACATTTTCCATCACCTCCCCCCTTCTATCTTACGTATTTTGTTTAACGGTTTGGGCTTTTTTTTACCCCTACGACTTGATAAATTAAATTATTTTAATAGTTTAAATTTTTTTTTATAGAGCCGCTTCGGTGTCCACATGGTCTAAGGTGTTAGTTACTCTCACAGTAGACTAAACTGCCGATGACAGGGAGATCGAGGTTCGAATATAGGTCGAGTGTGCCGAACGTGATTTCTCTTAAATGGTTTTCTATTCTCCTTACACGCGAATGCGGGTACTCTTTTTCTTAATATAGGCTTCCTTAGTCCTAAAACCATTAGCGTAATTAGTACATAAGCGTATAACCCGAACGGGTAGTAAGACGCGGTGCTTAATTATTTTTTTAGGTGTAACACATTATAAGTAAATGAAATGTAAGTGAAGTTTTATAATTGATATATCTATTTTCTGACAATTTTTTATTTTATCTTTCACCGTTGATAAAAAAAAACAGTACGTAAGATGGATTCTGAGCCTCCGCCCCCCGTAAGAAAACGTAAGCAAATACTGGGACCACCCTTTCTCCCTCCCGAAAACCCTTACGTAATTTAAGGACAGGCCCTTATCAATTATACCGATTGCTTTATATCTCCCTTTTATTGAATTTTCTTTCCTTCCCACACGCGTTTTTATCTTTATTAGAAGATGGTTTGCAGATAATAGATACCGACAGGGATGAAATATATCTACCGTTATGTTGTTATTTTTTTAGCACCGCGTTTTATTTACTATACCCATTTGGGGTTATAGCTCACACACTAATTACGCTAATGTGTTAAGGGTTAGGAAGGATGAATTTAGAGAAAGTGCACCCGAATTTGATTAAAGGGAGAGTGGAAAACCATTTTGGGGGGTGACCTCTATACACCCAACCGCCTTTTTCAGTGCGTACTAATTCTAGAGTGACGCGTTAGACCCAGTCGACCACCGAAGCGGGTAAAAGTCAATATCACCGACTTATATGATTACTTTAGTGTTTTATTCAATTTTTAAAAACATATGGTGGGTGTTTTTGTTTAGAAGAGGGAGATTAATTAAAGCCAGCGTGCAACATATCACATTTAATTTACGTCATGCTCTCCGTGTGGTACAGCTGATAATTAGATCACTTCAATTTGTTAGGAATACTAATTTTCATATTGTGAGTGCATGCAATAGCATATGCACTGAATGTGTGCCAACAGGGTGTTCAAAAATGTGTTGCTACAAACTGTGTAAGGAAAATCATCGGCATCCACATAATAAATACCACCTCAAGATACCATTAATATAACGATGACACTTTTTTTTTTTTCGGTCGAGATCTACATGACTAAGAATTGTCTGAAAAAAATGTCACATAAAACATATTTCATCAAATTCAAACCTTGACCGTATAAAATATGTCCCAAAAATATCAGGGATGAAATTTCAACCAGAAATTGATACTGCACACACCTTAAGCAATAAATATTTGATATTTAATAGTTTATGCACGAGAGATTTTGAAATTTAAATTATTTTTTTTAACAAAACTTGATTTCATCCATTTTTTAATGAGTTCGTTATGTACACTTAAAAAACTTTATGAAATAATTATTAACCGAATGATGACGAAACAGCTTCGGTAGTCTTATTGTCTAAAGGCGTAACACTCATTAGAGTGGATTATCGATGACAGGGAGTTATGGGGTGCGGATCCAGTCGGGTGTGCTGAGTTTTTTTTTACTAAATGGTTTCCCACTATCCCTCCACGCAAATGCGGGTACACTTCCTGAAAATACAATCTTACTCGTTCATAGTACAATATCGGAATTAGTAAACATGCGTGCAGCCAGCGCGGGTAGTAAAACGCGATTATTATTTTTTTAAATCTCAACCTTTATTAAGGTCTGACAATAACTTTCATTAAAATTTAAAATGTATATATGTGTATTTATATCTATACATATATACATAGTTTTTATTTGTTCAAGAAAACCATCTACGCATGCTTCATGCTTCATGCTTCAAGCTAACACTTGTGTATATAAGCATTAATGAATGTCACACAGTAGGTTTTATCCCAGCTTTATCTTAATGACTTACATGACTCTTATAATCGCTTATGACTGCCACAAAAAAAAAGTATCTCGTGATTATGTCGTAGATAAACATCATATATGAGAGGCCCAGCCATATGTAGCTCTTCCTTCCTTTTCTTACGTTCTTTTTTTTTCTGTCCTCTCTCTCTCTCTCACACCTTTTTATTTTATTTGCTTCTCGTTGTAGCTCTCGTATATTATTCTTAGGCGCTTTATACCATGCATGGCCTACAGAGATTTGAGATTCTATAAAATCTTAAAATGTTATACCAATTATTATTATTATTATTATTAGAGATTTATCTAATTCGACTTCTATCATAAAAGAAAAGCTAAACTCAGAGAGTTATTTAAGGAACTCCCATATCAATAATTTATCATGTAGAGGTTCTGCCTATAATATTTAAATTTACAATATTATGATTTATTTTTTGCATATTATTACTGCTTTTAATAACTTTTTAGTTATTTGTTATTAGTACTATTTTTTATTCTGATCATTATTAATTACTTTTTTTTTTCGTAACTATTTATCAGTACGCCTATATAACATTATTTAGCCATATATGTATTTGTAAGGTACTTGTGTACTTTTCAGTGCTGGCCTGTTGTAGGTCTTACGACTGTTGACCAGCACTA
Organism: Timema bartmani; assembly: GCA_902151455.1. Taxonomy (NCBI): domain Eukaryota; kingdom Metazoa; phylum Arthropoda; class Insecta; order Phasmatodea; family Timematidae; genus Timema; species Timema bartmani. Next base: position 101,514 of record CABFWB010002527.1, read on the forward strand.
TAATAAAGGAAATTTAAATGGAATTGAAATTATTATCATTATTATTATTATTATTATTATTATTATTAATGCCTTAACTTCAAATCACAATAATTTTAAGGAATTGGTAAAAAATATTAATAGTAATATACTTGTGTAATCAGGAAAGTCACAAAAAAAATTGTTTTAGTAAAATTAATGATCTCAAAAAGTGTTATATTTGTTCTCTAATGCCATAACATAGGATGACAAACAAAATAGCGTTGGTCTATAGTAACAAACTTTTAACGACTTTATTTTTAATTCGTTTTTTTAAAAATATTTTTCACAATTCTAAAAATTGTACATATTTAAAGATTCAAGGATTCGAGATTCGAAATACAATTTTAAGATTCGGATTTTAGAAAATATATAATTCGAGCAATGTCTAGAAATTAAGATATGATTATTGAATTGTTTAAAGTACGCACTCCAATCCATGTTTTTATTAACTATATACGACTTACAAACTAACTTTGGGTCACCTGCCAGAGCGCTGAGGCGTGTTGTAGACCTTCATATGGTTTACTCAGGGCGGTCTAACTTTTTTCCTCCCGAGGGCCGAAGAGAGCCTATATTTTTAAATCTCATCAACTTAATATAGGCTTACAAACAACATTTAATAAACATTACTTTCAATACTTTGATATAAATTGTATTTTGGGTTTCAAATTTTAGCAAAAGAAAAGTTAATTAATCTCCCAAAAATGATTATAACATATGCATGTAAGCACATTTTCACAAAACAGCTTAGCATTCATTATAAATTCCCATTATTTATAATGCTAAGAGACAGACAAACATGAGGACAGACAGACAAACATGAGGACATACAAACAAACATGAGGACATACAAACAAACATGAGGACATACATACAAACATGAGGACATACAAACAAACATGAGGACATACAGACAAACATGAGGACAGACAAACAAACACGAGGACATACAAACAAACATGAGGACAGACAGACAAACAAACACGAGGACATACAAACAAACATGAGGACAGACAAACAAACACGAGGACATACAAACAAACATGAGGACAGACAAACAAACACGAGGACAGACAAACAAACACGAGGACATACAAACATGAGGACATACAGACAAACATGAGGACATACAGACAAACATGAGGACATACAAACATGAGGACATACAAACATGAGGACATACAGACAAACATGAGGACATACAAACAAACATGAGGACATACAAACAAACATGAGGACATACATACAACCAACATGAGGACATACATACAACCAACATGAGGATAGACAGGCAAACATGAGGACATGCAAACAAACATGAGGATATACCTAAGGACAAGCAGACGAACATGAGGACAGACTTTTTAGATCCAATGTTTTGGGTTCGGAACCACATAAATGTAAATGATTCATCATAATCTTAGAGTCGAAAAGTTTCACTATTACATTACTGTCTTTATATGAGATCGTAAAAGTTCTTAATCAAGTTAAGCCTTTCCACGCGTGTAAAGGTGTGTGCAAATTTACCAAATGATTTCAAACCCTTTTAAAATCGTAATTCAGTTAAATAATTAATCATATGAACAGGTATGAATACTTACGAATAGAAGTGGACATAGCAGGCTTTACCTCCGAGTAACGTGATTTAGTGACTTGTCCCACTCTTCCAGCCAACTCTACCTTTAAGGTCATGTTAAACGATGCGTACGATCTTTTTTAGCACCTTGCTCCACTGCGGGAACAAAACATTACATGAAGGTCACCCATCAACAGATAGTCGGGTCTTATACGCATTCAACAAGAAAATATCTTTATATATCTCACAGATATGACGGGGAATTTTGAGACGTCAAGTAGTTTCTTTCCGTCGTGGGGGAGGGGGGTGTCCATTCTGTTGGTTTTTACTTTTTCTCGACTCTTCGGAGAGAAGAAGCAATGTGATCGGGGAAAAAAATGAACTCTGGGTTTTGATAAAAATAAATTGTAGGGTGCACCGCGCGGACATTCTCCCGTTTTTATCTTAAAATATACATTAACTAAAAGCGCGTAAGATTTGTGAAACAAAAATATAGGTTTATACAGTATTGTAGAAACATTACACCATTGATCATAGATGAAATTATATACACTGTTGCTTGCTTATTCTATGGCATTAGGAACTAGGAACACTGTTACAGAAAAATTGTGAAAAGAGAAACATCTTTGTCCACCAAAGAGCATAAGAATCAAATTAATTTTAAAATACATGAATTAATAAGTATCTATATTTGATTATAACTCAGAAACTATTGGTTTTAGAAAAATATACTTCAAATAAAAGCTTGTTATCTTTAATAGTACTACAACTTTACAATGATAAGTTATTTTGTGTTTCAAATAGTTGCGGAGAAATTTATGAAAATTGGAAAAAATTTCCAAGATGTCAAAGTCATTTTCATAAGAAAATAAAAGTTGCCATCTTGTTTATTAAGATAAACAGTGTCTAGATACAAAATTTAATCAAAATCGTTACAGTTAATTTTTAGAAAATAGATTTTTTTTTTCTCTTTTTGCCCTTCTGTAAACTACCCTTAATTTTAAGGTTAGATGTCTAATTCCAAAAAATCAGGGGGGAGGGGGGGCTTATGAGAACCCCAGATACCAAGTTTGAGCCCAATCGGTTAAATAGTTTTGGCTCTAGCCCGAGATAAAAAAAAAACAGACGGGCGGCATTGTGAAAACAACTTTTTTTTTATTTCAGGGGGTCATGAAACGTCAACATTTTTCAAAATCTTGAGTTCGATTTATTTGACGATCACAATACTTTCTCTCTGAGGTGCTTTTCGCGATACGGTCTGTCTGTACCTCAGCCTTGAGCCGAAACCATTTTATCGATCGGGCTAAAACTTGGTATTTAGGGTTTCAATAAAGTTCCGCAGGGATGAGTTTTTGGAATTAGATATCCAACCATAAAATAGGGTTGTTTACTTGAGAGCAAAAAGAGAAAAATTCAATTTTCTCGAAATCGGCTCTAACGATTTTGATTCAAATTCGTATCTAGGCGCTGTTTAACATTCAAAAGGGCCTTTCTCTTTTATCTGGGAAATTGACTTAGAGGGTATTTGATCATATCCCCTCAACTCTTTGGGATACGAAATAGTTTATCCTTACAAAGTTGTAAGACTATTAAAAATACAACACTTTTATTTGAAATATATTTTTATAAAACTAATAATTCCTAAGCTATTGGCAAATATATATTTTAAAAATGTAATAAAATGCATGGCATGTGTAGTGAACACTCATTGCCTTCTAACTGGCCTTCATCGGCATTTAATCGTTCCTCTATCTATTTATGTTTCTTTCTCTCTGCTTTTCATTCCTTTTCTCTCCTTTATCTTTCTCGTTTTCCCTCCCTCTAACTTTTTTTTTGTTCTATTTTTATCTCTTATCTCATTATTTTTATATCTTTCTTTAATTTTCTTTCTATATTTTATACTATCTATTCTTTCTTTCTTTTATACCTCTATTTATTTTTCTTTGTACTTTTATTTCTTTTTTTTATCCTTCATTCTCTCTATTTATTTCTATCAATGTTTTTTTCTCTTTACCAATCCTTTTTATTTATTTCTCTCTTTATTTTACTTTTTTATATTTTCTTTTCTTTTTTCCTTTCTTTTTCTCTCTTCTGTTCTCGCCTTACTTTTCCTTTTCTCTACGTCTTTATTTTATTTTTCCCTCCCTACAATTTGTAGTTAGTTCGAGAACGACAGAACTATAAAACTAGATAAATTAAATGCTCTTTTCAGTGCATTCGGACTGTTATCACTTGGAACTACCTCCAACAGTGAATCGTTCGTTATTCACCAACTCTCTTAAAAAT